>OENM01001135.1:0-43775 GCA_900239745.1 Rotaria magnacalcarata | reverse complement strand
TACCCCAGTGACACCAGTGTGATTATACACTCACCCCATATGAGGTGAATATTTTCGATATTTTACGAAATTTATTTTTGGAGCTGTTTTTGCTAGCTTTGTAAAAAAAAGTTTCATTTTGACTTATAGAGTTAAGATTAGTTTAGAGTAATAGAGAAATGTTTGAGCTATCGATTGATGAAAAGAAACACACACAAATGAAACATCAATCTCTCAAAANTTGTAAAAAAAGTTTCATTTTGACTTATACAGTTAAGATTAGTTTAGAGTAATAGAGAAATGTTTGAGCTATCGATTGATGAAAAGAAACACACACAAATGAAACATCAATCTCTCAAAAATTGTGTTTTACAGAACTCATATAAAATAGCAGGGATTATACATTTACCCCAGTAATGCACGCATGATTATACATTCACCCCAACGGGGGTAAATGTAAAGTTGCAAAATCGTGATGAAAGGATACCCTGCAGATAGCTCTATGTACAGGGTTTTCAGTTGATTTTTGCACCAATCGATAGAGTGTCATCTTAGCTAGAGGTCTTGTGACCGAAACTTTGTTTTTAAATCAAAACTAAAAAAGTTATCGCAATTATTCTAAGGCACACTATTTTTCATTTTACACTTACCCCCACTTACTCTATATATGTATATGTTTGTTTTGAAACGAATATATCTATCGCTACCCTTTGTTACATTGAATGGAGGAAAAAGAGAACGAGTTGCACATCATTATTCATTCTATGACATAAACAGAAGAGAAATATATATAGACCACCCATCATGTAGTTAGATGTTATGCTTCGTTCGTTATTTATTTTTATACCAAACAGGTAGTGTTCAGACCTAAATTTCGCATTACTAATTCTGAATGATTACTTTTTTTTTTGCCATGAATTCTGTTTTTCTTATAATTATACTGATTAATTTTTCATAGTATTGGGTATTGTGATCCTAACTGAATAACAAAAATCATGGAATATAAAAGTAAATATTCATAATATCACAACCGTTGATGATAATATCTTTTTTCATTACGAAAAAAAAGCATTCAGAAAAAAAAGGTGTAAAAAAATTCTCAAAAACCGTATCAATAATAATAGATATTTTAGATATGTCAATAAAATCAAGTGTCCGTAAATTACCAACACTTTCATCAGTGCACTTGCCAATATCTTATCGACGATATCAAAATCGTGCTGCAGCTGTTTATGATATGAGTATTAATTGTCATGATATTGATACAGTATGTCATATACATCGTTTATCTGAAACTATTATTTTACAAGATTGGAAAGGAAATATTGATTATTTAAAAAGTAAATTAAATTTAAATAATCGAAATGATATTAAAAATAGATTTTTAAAAATTATGAAAGATATTGAAGAAAATAATATTCAACCAACACTTGGTAAAATATAGATAGCTTTATGTAATAGTTAATTTCTTAGAACTAATGTTTTTGTTTGTCTACTAGCTGCAATTGTTCATTATATACCGTTTATTTACATTGAACAAGCCATAGCAGAGCAAGATATTAAAAATGCATTGAAACGTTTTCTTCATGAATTTAATCCAAAAAGAAAGCCAGAAAAAGTTTCTAAAACCGATAATATTATTCAACAACAATTAAATGATGGTCAACCTATTCTAACGTCATTTGAACAATATTTACTCGTTGAACATTTCATTAAATCACTATTAATAAGAAAATTTCGAAGATTAATTGATATTGAAAAATGTCTTCTTGAATTTATTCAATTAATTATCAAGACAAATTATTCATCATTAAATAATATTTCTTATTTAAATAAAGCATGGTTGAAAATATTTCTTCAATCGGCATATCCTCGATTACAGTCAGATGCTCTATCTTGGCTAAACATAAATCAATTATAAATTGTTTGTATATCTATCTGGTCATGCTGTTATTCTATTAATCAATAATCAAAAAGACAAAAACCGGTCATAAATAAGTTTTCTGTTATGTTTTCTTTTGCTATAATAAAAGAAAATGATTGATCAAATTCATCAACATTAGATTTATTTATTCATAATATATATATATAGAGAGAGAGAGAGATAAAAGAAACAGAGAGCAAGAAACCCTTTAGTGTTATTTTCTCAGAACAAATGTCTAGACAATATTGAATGTAATATGATGTCTTCGAATATTAAAACAGATTTTTTACAGTAGAACTATTGAGATGATCAATGAAAGTTGTTTGTAATTATATTAAAACAAAACAAAAATAACTGTACTATCTTATATTGTTACAATATATGTGTATATACATAAACAAAAGGATAGAAATATATTCGCAAGAATGACCTTAATCGATTATCAATATAATCATCTTATTTTACATAACTGATATTTATATAATCAACTATGTTCCAGTTAAATGAACCAACTAAACAGATGTATTGTATTAGCAATATCAAACAAAACAATCAAGTGTTAGATACAATCGATGATACATCAACGATATTCTATAGAAAGAAAAATATCACTATATATCTTTAGGAAATATCATCGATTTCTTCAAGCGATAACAGTTGATAATACTTTTGAAATTTTCTCTCAGATACACGTGTATGTTTTTCTTTTCTTCATAATTAATCAAATCTTAAAGAAAAGATAAGTGTTCAACAAAAATGTGTCATTGAGAGAAATTCACACGAGTTTAACAATATAGCATTTACAAAAAAAGAAGAAGAAGAAGAAATTCTAAATCAAGTTGATGTTTTTTACTTAAGAAATTATATTATGCTTGCATTATATTTGCATATATACTTGTGGGAAGAAAATAAAACGTTGGTATAAAAACGAAAGGTTACATTTCTTTTTTTGTACGATGCCAATAGAACAAACTGGACTTATTCGTATTAAATAAGAATACTATGAAATTCAGCTTTTTTTTAATATCGATCTTGATAAATTCTCTAGTTATTTTTAATGTACTCTTCACTTAAAATTGTGTAACGAAAAGATGATGATGTAATTCAATATTTATGAAAACTTTAAAAAAAAACGAATGAGTTATCTTTGTTCTTTGAATTTTCAACATGTTACAGACATAGTCATTAAAATTTATTCTAATCTTTAAACAAAACTATCGATTTATCTACATATCAGCTTGTTATACTAATGACGTTGATGTTTACAATGATCATCACTATCGAATGATCTAATGTGTAAATATTAATTAAAAAAGACGAACGTGACTAACTTAGACAAACAAATCGACAAAGAAAAAAAAATCAAAACAGATTGTTTTGTTTTTGGTACGTGAAATTCGATCTTGTTGTTGAAATTTTTACTCATAAATTATAAATGTCGATGATTAATATGGATATTATCCAATAATATTCTTTTCGTTCGAATACATTTCACCTATAGAAAATTTATATCAATGAAGATTTTAATCGAAATGAGAAAAAGAAAAAGAACGCTTATGTCATAACGACATTTACTGTTTATAGTGTATTACGAAACCTTTTAAGTGAACTTTATAGACAATTTAGAAAAAAAATTGATGTTTTAAACTTTTAAATAATAATAAAAAAAATCTTTCAACCCCAATAAATCATTTTGCATTAATGAAATAATCAACCTTTTGCTTTTTTTTTTCGTTAGTTGCTATAGTTCGCTGAAAGATTATTCGTTGATAAAAGAAACAAAATATTTCATTCAGGCTCGATAAATATTTCTTATCATATTAAATAAAACAACAGGTGTACGTTTTTTTTTCTTTAGTCAATCAATCTTAATAATGCAAATGTTCTTTAGTACTTATATTCAAATTACTTATCGATACCCTTCCCACTATTAAAAACTAATTTAAAAAAAGTTAATTAGACTAAAAGAAAGCGAGACATCCTTGATATGAATTTCATATTGCTGAATAATGTTCATTTTTATTTGTAATATTTGAGCAAGTAATAGACGATAAAAGTCTACCTTTTTCTCTTCCTTATATTTTCTCAACTACTCGACTTTTTCTTTTTCTCTTTTCAGCCTTTTCTTTTTTTTTGGGGGTTATGAATCAGCAATCCTGCTGCTCGATTTGTAATCGCTATATTACACCTCAAGCACGTTTTCTCTTTTCTTCTCCTTTTCTTCTTTCACTCGCTTATCTTTGCAATATTTTTCTTCTCTTTTACATCGACTCGACGTTATTATTTAAAATACGAACATTCACGTCTATGTGACAAAAGCACACCTATCTCTGAAATAGAGAGAGAGAGAGACAGAAAAAGAAACGTAGATGAAGAAAGTAGCTTCCGTAGGTGAGTAAGATATACATAAAGCTTATTTCTTATGCGTCAATTCACTTCTTAAAGAGGAAAACCATACATCAAACACTAATAAAACTGATAGTTATGGCATATACAAGATGAGTAAAGCTCATATATACATATTTTGATTGATTCTTTATATATATATACTTAGTATAATACTATGTATATTGGTCGAATAGTGGTGATTACACAACAATTGACCGTCGATCCGCTCAAAATATTCCCCTTTTCTATATATATATATATACGCATAGTCATATATTTATATACATTATATGTATATATATATATATACGAGTTTGTGTTTTTTATATAATCCTTCCTCGTAGCTGCATAGTTGTTGTCATCATCATCATCGTCGTCATCGTCATCGTCATCGTCGATGAACTGATGTTTGAGTGTATGTGTATCGATAAATGATAATTGTATATTACGCCACACATGTGTTCATGCGTTAATCTGTCGTTTTTTCTCTTTTTGATCATCGATTCTCATGCGATTTCTCTAAATACACATTCTCTTTCTATTCTTTTTCTTTTGGTCTCGTCTTCTACTAGACAGACAGGCCCAAAATCATAAAAGAAATCATATATTGAAGAAATAGAGGTGAGTGTTCTCTTGCTCGGACAGTTGAGACATAGTGACTAGTGTCAGTTAAACAACCAGTGCAGACGCTGAATTAAGTGGTCACTTCATTATTTCTTTTTTCGTTGTGTACCATTAGCCAGTTATATCGTTATTTTCACCAATTCTAACTCGATCTATATATATATATATATATATATAAATCGACGGAAGACCGACATGTTCACTACTACTAAATGATTTATCGATCTTTCAATGCCGATTCCAGTTTAGTTGTTGTAGTATTAGTACGGAGTACTAATAATAAGTACTATCTTTCTCATTTTTTCTTCTCCTTCTGCTTAGGATCATCATCATCATCATCATCATCATCTTGTTCTTTATAAGAATAAAGTACAGCATACAAATAAGAAATACCACCCACGCGTCTCGTCTCATCCAATGTTCGATTTAGGATTAAGAGTAGTACTAGTTGTTGTCATTTTATTGCATAAAAAAACAGAAGAAACCAACAAAAAAAAACGAGTCGACTGAGATGAGCTTTGATGCGTATAGTGGCGAAGAGACGTGCGTGAGCTGTCCTTGATCGCATGTGTCTTATTCATTGCCATCATTCTTGATAATATATAAGATCTAGTGAACATACAAGGGAAAATTAGAAAGAAGAGAATTCGTATAAGATGTTCGCAGCTTCGATCCATAAACAATCAAACGTCATTCTTTCTCATCATTGTTACCATTGTCAGATGCTATTCCGCACAATGCTGTAGTGGTGACCTCGTTTTAGTGTGCGGGCGTATGTGTATGTGCGTATGAATGTGTGCATACATACACACAAGCGCAAAACCAAATGGGTGAAGAAAAAAAATGCTCGCCGCGTGCTTGCACACAGTAGCATATACTCAGTACAAGAGGGAAGGAGAAGAAGGAGAAGAAGAAGAAGAAGAACAAGATTGTTGAGCTAATTTTGCGTCGTCGACCATCATAGAAAACTACTAGTTTGTATGTATTTTATTGTGAACGAGTCATGAAAAGAATGTAAAGCAGAAAAAAATAACAAGAAAGCGGCTTACTAGAGATAATTCTTTTCCTTGTCTTTTTAATTTTAGATGACCACTTTAAATGAAGATGTGATGGAATTGAAAATTGACGAGCCTATTTCATCATCATCATCATCATCACTATTAAAACCTCATCATCATTATCATGAATCATCAGGATATTCGTCTAAAGAAGCTGAATGCAGTAGTCCAGAAAATAAGACTTATACTCAACATCGACAACATGATACTAAATTGAGAATTACTGCAAACAACAATAATAATAATAGCAACAACTATAATAATAATAATAATAATAATAATAATAACAATAGTAATAGAACAGGTGATATTCATCGTCAGCGCCATAGATTACCTACGACGTCAACAACAATAGCAAATAGCGGTTCATTATCTGTTGAAGAATCTTTATCAGAACCGAACGATACTGAAGCAACAGTAAGAACTCTATTTAAATCATTTGTTCACATCAACCTTTACTCAAATCTAAATCAAAAAGCTAATAGAATGTGAAATAAAGGTTTCTTTTTTTTTTCTTCTTGAATTTATTAAATATTTGTTCGATAAGAATATTTCTCTTTCTTTTCGTAACTTGAAAAATATGCTAATTCATAAATAATCTACTTATCTATTTTAAAGGTCATGACTCTCGATAAATCGATTCATCGTCTATCACCGATCTGTGATGAACAACTACTACCAACAACGAATACATTATCAAATAATCAACATTTTCCTGTAATTATTCAGTCCGATGATAATCATATTTGTGCATCTTCGCCATCACCGCTATCATCAACAGCATATTCTAGGCATTCAGCTAAATCGCATTCACATCAAGCAACACTATTAGCTCGTCGTCATTTTCATGTTTATGATTGGACTCGTCTTTCATTTTATGATAATGTACCACCACCCCTCGGTTATCAAAGTGAACCATCATGTATCGATAATCATTCTCCCACAACAACATCAACATCATCTGCAGATGAAAATAATACAAAACATTCATCATTAAAACATTTACGTTCATCAACGGACAGAAAAGATTCAGGCCTTGATACAAGTAGTGTAGAAAAGCAAATTGATTCTATTGTATTAACAACTGATACTGATCCGTTACATCGTTCCACAACGTCTCTATCATCATCTCTATCATCCGAAAGTGATACAACAAATACTGTCCCATCACCCTCAACGCCATCACGTTTACCAACTAGTCGTAAAATTCGTGTTAAATGGCATTCATTTACAAAATCTCATCGTCCAAGTTTTAATTCATCAAAATATCATCTAGGACAAATGTCTGTTGGACAATTATTTGCTTTACGTCGTGCAGCATCAATACGTATACAAGAATTACTTGATACAACAAGAATTTTATCATCAAATAAAGACGATCAAATACCAACACTCATTCATACAACAGTGGCAACATCACAAAGTTTACTTGTAACTGCATTTAGTGCCGTACCAAAATTAATCATTCGACGACATCAACAAAGAAAGGTTCGTTTCTAATTTTATATAGACAATCAATAACCAAAATCCAAATTTTCTTTCTATAATTACTATTATTTAATTTCTAGGAGGGTCATCGTGAAGTAAAAGATATTAAAAAATCTGTATTTGGTGTATCACTTCTTTCAATGACTCAACGTACTGGACATCCTGTACCGATAACAATAATATCAGCAATGAAATATTTAAGACGAACATCAATTGATAGTGTTGGAATATTTCGTAAACCGTAAGTTAATGAAAATACAAAAAACAGAAGATATGATGAGTTATTTGATCTTCGCATCCTTATATATTAACCTTGAGTACATCGAGAATGTTGGGAATGAAAGAGAATCGAATATCGGAAAGATGATACAATTTCTTTTTTAATCTGAAGGTTGTTAATCACATATCGTTATAATATTGAATAAATGACAGTTCTTTTCGTTTGATTTAATTGATCAAAAAAGAAAAAGAAATTCTATTTTAACTGTTTATTTAACCCATGAAAACCTTGCATGATCAACATCACGATTGAATATTCTCTATTATATTAAAAAAAAGCGAATTTATTTTCAATGAAATATCAAGTCGATGTTAAAATTTTATTTCTACATTATTTAATTTATAGTTGAAAAAACTCTTGAACACCCATACGTAGAGATATGTTTAAACTTGTTATTATCAACGCCTGATGATTTCTAACAATTCGCAGGTACTAAGTAAATCAATATGGTACTTATAGACATACTGATTTGTGTACAATTCTTGAAAAAGCTCTCGTTTTTATATAAGCCAATAGCAAAAAAAAGTCTCTCTATTGACCTTACAAAGTCAACAAAATCTGCCTTAGGATCTGATTTTTAATTTTTCTATTTGAAGTCGTCTCAGTGAATTCAATAGAGAACTACTCAGAAAGTACAATAAGTTATACGACATGGAAAGAAATAAACTCATTCAGACACGATTTAATTAAAATCGTATATCATCGATTGTTCTCTTTAGTAACAATTACTTTTCGTTAAGTTAATTATGAAAAGTATTATATGTATATATGTTTAAAGTTAACTTTACTCAATAAATTAATATACTCAGTTAGATACAATATGAATAGTTTGATTTATGTGCTGTTCGATTAGATTTTGTTTCACTAGACCATGTTACTTTACTCGAGATCAAACCTGCCAATTTTCCTGTGTCAATTTATAGGAAATTGAAACTAGTCTATTTTGTTACTAATTTTCAATGTCTTTCAGAAATTCACAATCAATCGTCAGGTGACTAAGAGAAAAAAAACGCTAGTTAATCATTAGAAATGAAATTACCTCTTGAGTATAGACTTTTCACTTGACAATGTATTTCAACTCATGGTGTTCATTAGAAAGGAAAAACAAAAGAAATTCCTTTTGTACTAGAAAAGTTATTTGAACCAACATTACTATTCTATTGATACAAATTACCTATTAGAAATTGAGAAATTTTCTTCATTGTACTAACTAATGATTTCAAACAAGAAAACATAAAATTTATCAATTATCATAAAGAAACCATATTCTTATAGAAGGAAGTCAACTAAAAGAGAGTATACTTATATATAGTATATGTTATTGGTTAATAGATCAAAAGATTTCTTCTTTTCTTCTTTATACTATATAATTTGCAATGTAACAGCCTATAGCAAAAGTTATTATTACCTACAACGTAAGAGATTTATGAGTATGGAATTGACTTTCACCTTAGCGTTGTAATAATAAAAGCGACAGATTGAATGAACCAGTTGAATTTAATAATTTAAATGTCAGATCTGACCTGATTGAAAAAAATTCTAACTCTTCTAAGTTTAGTTTTCATTCTGCGCTATTTTTCAATAAGAACTGTAAACAAATGTTAATATTAGATAAAAGATTAATATCTTATTCTAATTTCATTTAATGGCTGAACAGAAGATTCTCTATCTCGAAAATTCAGCGACATAAATCATATTTTTTAAAACGAATATACTTAGTCAATATGTCAAAAAAGTGTATATATACTAGGCATTGATTTTTCAAAACGAATCCGAAAAATCGCATCTAGTTTGCTTATGATAAAATCTTTGCTCGTTGCTTATCATTTTACGACATCATCCGTCATATTCCGTCAAGTATCAAGCGATGTGTTAAGTATTCATTGAGTAGTTATTTTTTGTTAACCTCCGATACTCAAAACCGAATCATTCACTGATGTTAGTAATCATATCAGTATTGATTTCCATTTCTGTCAAGCTTGAGCCGATGGGAATTATTAATAAAGTATTAAATTTCATCGTTATTTTCATATGACGTCGTCGTTTTATACTCAATAAAACATATATAGTCGAGCACAACAATTTCCTTTATATGTCCGAAGAAAAACAAAATCGTTCATAGTAAATATTTGAATTTTTATATAATAATGTCAATCTAATAATGATCATAGAATATAGATAAATATCTACGATGTATAGTCTTCGTAAAGGCTTTGTTTACTATTTTCTTCTTCTTCTTCTACTACTACCACTGCTACTAAGAATCTCGATCCTCTTAGTATACCCAAAGGATTTAAAATAATTAACAAAAAAGAAAAGAAACGCTTGACGTTATTCTTAATAATTATGAATTTAATTTTAGTGGTGTGTCGCATCGTATAAAACGTCTACATGATTTAATTGAATCTGATCTTGAATTTCATCAATTCGATGATTTCAGTCCATACGATGTATCTGATGTATTAAAACAATATTTTCGTGCATTACCTGAATGTTTATTTACAATAAAATTATCTCCACTATTTCTGAATATAAGTGAACATTTCTCTGCCATTTCATCTTCAACATCAATGGATTCAACATTAATTAAATTAAACAATGAACGTCGTCTACTTTCCTTACAATATGCTGTTCTTCTATTACCAGATGAAAATCGTCTTGTTTTACATTTACTTTTATCATTTTTAAATGATGTTTCTAAACATTCGAAAACCAATCAAATGAGTTCAATTAATCTAGCAACGTGTTTTGCACCGACTCTATTTTCATTTTATAATTACAATAATACTCATAATCATAGTATAGATCTAACTGATTCAGCATCAGCATCAATGCGTAAACATTCACAATCAATGGCTGCTTCTAATATAGTGGGTATGCCTGATTGGAGAGAAATTCAAGAACAACGTAAAGCTATGGAAATTCTTGCATTTTTAATTGATAATGTCCGTTTATTATTTCTTGTACCCGATGAACTTCATCAGGCATGTCATTTTTCTTATATTGAAATTGGTGAACCATGCACACTTGATGAATTAGCTCGTCGTATATCGGAAGCAACAACATCGATAACAAGTACAACAACACCAACTATAAATAAATATCGTCGATGTTCATCTAGTCATCTTGTTGGTAAACGTACAGCACAGCAACGTGCCACAGAAATCGGTACAATATCAGCATCCGACTCTATTGGTTCATTATCGTCATCTCCATCAGTATCATCCTCATGTGAAAATATGCTATTAAATGATAATTTAAATGGAAATCAGTGTCAAATATCACCATCACCATCATCATCATCAACAACAAAATCATTTTCATCATCACATTTATTAATGGACGATACAAATAATTCTCTAACGTCTTTATCGTCAGCAATAAATTCAAAAAATTCTTCCTATCAAGGATTCATCGATCGCTGTATTGTTGAAGTTATGCGTGAATCATGTTCTAATAAATTAAAAGGATGGACATCATTTGGAATAAATAATGAATTAGAATTAGCATTTAAAAAATTAGATGATGGTCATCCACTTGGGTTATGGAAATGTTCAGTAGAAATTGAAGCACCACCTATTGAAATATTGAATCGACTTTTAAATGAGCGACATTCATGGGATGATGGTTCGTATTAAAATAGTTTACTTTTAGAAATACTATCTTGAATAATTTTTCAATTTTATAGTCAAGAAAAATCAGATTTATAATCATCCTTTTTTAAGTTCTTCTAGTTAGAATAATTGAAATTAAAGACCAGTATTTTTCTGTCTCTTTAATATTAATGCGAGCTCATTATAGCGTTCATTTTCTTATCATTATCATAAATATTTATTTACGATACGCTTGTAAATGAAAGAGTTGAGATCAGTTCGATTATAAAAAAAAACCATGTGAATTGTTCTGATTGAGGAATGATATTCTAATTTATTTATTATGTTATTATAAATTTTCATCTGTGGTTCGGTTCGTGAAGAAAAAAATAAGTATATTGATTCTCATTTTTGATAGATAATAAATTTTGAAACATACTTCTAGAAGACGTTGAATTTCATATTTTAAATCTGTTGAGATTTTCTATTATCTATGATTGCTATTTTTAGATTTTCAATCCGGTACAATAATAGAGCAGTTAAATCAAAATACACATGTTTATCAATATACACTAAATTCGATGGTAAAAATATTTGAATTTTATTGTAAAAAAATCGATTATATATATATATATATATTTTTTTTTACATTCATCAGGCTCCTCTAGCATCACGATATTTTTGTGAAGTACGTAGTTGGAGAACAAATATTCAAATAAATATAAATGGAAATTATCAAAATTCAATCTCAATAAATAATACGAATGTAATGACAGCTCCTGCTGGTTCATCATCATTGGCATCATCAAGTGCAATAGCATCGTTTATTACAACCCAAAATCCAAATAATCAAAAACGAGATGCTTGTGTACTTGTTTGTACATCAATTGAACATCCAAAAGCACATTGTCCACCAACGCTTGGTATAATTTTCTTTGTTATAAAAGGCAGAAGAAAAAATATTAAATATTTTCATGTTTCGTTTTATTTAGTTCGTGCTGTTACATTAGCTTCTCGATATTTAATACAATCTGTTGGTAAGAACTTGACTTTTATTTCTTACAAAAAAACAAACAGAAACAAATCTTTTTTTTCTAATTAATTTAGGTTGTGGAAAATCAAAAGTAATACATTTAAGTCGTATCGATTTAATGGGACGTTCTCATGAATGGTATACGAAAGCCTATGGTTCAATATTAACACGATCAATGACCAAACTCAGAGATTCATTTATCCATTTAAATACGGGACCCGAAACAAAAGTCTGATCTGATGTGATTTTATGTTATTGTACATAATATCAGTGTCTTTTACAAAAATCTACTCATTTTTTTGTTTTTATAAGATAAACAAAAGAACGTTTATTATTGTTTAATCAAACGAATCGCGATTAATTCTTTTTTGTTTTCTCTTTTTCAGGCAGATGTGAATTTTTTGCTTCTGCTAAGTTTTGCTTTGTTTTTTTGTTTTCTGTATTTGTATATTTTTTTTTTTATGTGATCGACTGATATATTGAATGAAATTGAAAGAAAATACAGAATAAGAAGAGCGAACTGGATCTTATCTGAATCTTTGACAATTGAATTTCATTGTCAAAAACGATCAAAGAATTAATCTTCTATTTCATTCAAATGAATTTAATCGATATTGCGGATACTATGTTGTATACTATCGAAAGTAGTAATTATCAAAACACAGTGCTTAGTAACTATGAACGCAAGTTCACACCAGAGAAAATTTTGACACCATACCACAATATTCAAATCCTAATGGAATAGAGTAATCTCTAAATTAAATTGAACTAAATTAATCAAAAGTGTTTCTATTATTGACTGCATTGAGAAAGTCGTAATGAATAATAAGTGATGCATACAAAACTAATTGGAAGAGATACATATTGAATATGAAAAACGAAGAATTCGTAGCATCGACTACATAACTACACATAACGATGAACTTTTAAGTAATTATCAAAATAAAAACAACAACAACAACAACAACAACTTAATGCAGTAAAGCTTAAAAGATAGATTTATATCTTGAATTGTATACAGTGCATTTTTTCCGTTGTAAATGTGAATAATTTTTATTCTTTATGATGTTCAATATCTGCTCCAATATAAATAATAATTAGAATTCTATTATAATCGATAGTATTCTCGAATTGAATTGAGAAAAAATCGAACGCTACGGTTGATTATCTTACAAAAATAATTATGAAAGCAATGATGTCTCTCTGGAATGGTGTATGTATATGAAAGTTTTACTAGCCGAAATTTTTGGTTCAAACGAGCAATATCAATTATTAACAAAGAATTCAAAATTTCGTATAATCAATTTGAGAATAAGACCCTGGATCTATTCAATGTTGATGTACATATTTTTGTTCTTTATTAAAATTCTATCTGCTCTTAAAGATAGTTATTTTATTCAATAAAACGAATTGGAGACTTTTTGTTTTGTTCAATAAGTAAGTTTTTGCTACCTTTTCATATAATCTTTATGGTGAACTAATCAATAAGGTAAGTAAATATGTAATCTAATAGTTTTCTTTCAATTGAACAGAAAGAACGAACTATATTCTATAACGTATACATCTGTTGTTATACTATGGGTTATGTATGTATGTATGTTGTTTATTTCGATTCGTTATTTCACTCCTATAACCACATGTTTGTTTCCATTCGTTGTCTTTTTTCTTTCTAAATCTATTCATTATATAATCAATTCTATGTATTGATATTTGTGTTTGATAAAGTTTTCTTCGTCGAAATTTGATTTTAATATTTTGCAGACGTGTGTTGATCTATTTTGACATAAGCCGAAATCAAACGAAAATAAACAATGGGAATTGAAGGTCTTCATCCATTACTTAAATCAGCTATACATCGTGTAAATATAAAAAATGCTGAATTTCAAGAAACAACATGTGCCGTCGATACAAGTTTTTTACTTCATCGAGGTGCTTATGCATGTGCTGGAAAATTAGTACAAAAAGAACCGACTGATAGGTAAATTCGTCTATATATATATATATATTTAAATAGAACATGTTGTAAAGCAATATTTTCCTGTTTTGTTTAGATATGTTCAGTATGTCGTACGATTCGTTGAAAGATTACTTGAATGGAATATAAAGCCTATCATGGTTTTTGATGGTTCACCATTACCAGCAAAACGAATAACTAATATTAATCGTAGCGAGTATGGTTAGAAGATGTTAATTTTTAGATTTTAATTAGATGATTTCTATTTTAAGTGAACGGGAAAGAAATCGATTACGTGGACAAAAAGCTCTTGCTAGTGGTAAAACTCGTGAAGCTGAACAATTTTTTCAAAAAGCTATTGAAATTACACCTGACATGGTTTTAAATGTTATTCGAGTATGTGTTTTTATTTTTGAACTTGTCATTAACATGATGTCTTCTTTTTCTTTAGACTCTTCGAACCATGGGAATCGATGTGATTGTTGCACCTTATGAAGCTGATGCTCAATTAGCATATTTAAATAGAGCAAAAATAGCCGATTATGTTATAACAGAAGATTCAGATCTTGTTCTTTTTGGTTGTCATCATGTTAGTAATGAAGAGGAAACAAAAGCAGAGAACAACTTCAGTTTTTCCACCATTAATGATTTTAGATTTTATTTAAACTTGATGATCAAGGAAATGGTGAATTATTTGAACGAGAAAAATTTGATCTAAAAAAAGAATTTGGACTTGATAGTTTCGAACGATTTTGTTGGATGTGTATCTTATCTGGATGTGATTATCTTGAAAATATAACTGGAATTGGTTTAGTTAAAGCAAAAAAAGTTATGAGTAGAACTCAAATATCAAATATTGATTTAGTAATTTTGTCAGGATGCCTTTTCTATAATAGTATTCTCTTTTTTTGTTAAATAGATTCTTAAACAATTACCACAAAATCTTGGTAAATTAAATTTGCGTGTGACTGATGATTATATTACAGGCTTTAAACGAGCACATTTGGCATTTCTTCATCAAATTGTCTATGACCCTATACAAAGAATACAGATGCCACTTAATCCACTGCCAGATGATGTTGATCGTGAACACTTGAAATATGCTGGACAGTATGTTATAGTGAGATGCTGGCAACTAGAAATTTAAGAAGAATTCATTCGAAACATAGTTTTCATGGTTGATTAGAGCTTTTCGATATATTTTAGAAAGTCTTTTTGTAATGAAACCAATGAAAATTAAGTTCACAGGAATTGGAAAAGTCTATTAGAGTTGAAACACAAAAAAAACAGCAAGTTTCCATATTCATTCCATTCTTTCTCAATAATTTTGATGTATTTCGTTGACTAGAGGATTTTTACTAATTCTCTTAAATTTACTTTGCTTGGTTTCACAATGAAACAAAACTTTGACAGGCGAATCAGAAAGTGTTAAACCCATGAAAAACTGCAGTATCAAAAGATTTTACTAAAATTTTGTACTAGCCAGCATTTAAAACTCAACTAACAATCACATCTAGAAAAATATCTTCATCTTTTTTAGACTTGATGAGACACCACTTGCTTTTCAACATGCAATTGGAAATTTAAATGTAAAAACGAAATGTATTGTTGACAAGTTTAATCCAAGTCAATGGAAGGTAAGTAATCGTTTGATTATTTCTCTACAACACTTTATCGTTCAATTAGTATCGTTCACCAGTATCATCATCATCATCAGTGATTCCAGGACATCTTAAATCAATTTGGAGTAAAGAATATACTTCACGTTCTGAACCATTTTCATTCACATCAACACCAATGAGTCGAAAGAAAATTTCAACGCCATCACCTCCAAGAAAAGTTCGATCACAAAAAGATTCAATGCCGACTGCAACATCCGATGCATCAACATCTGCCGCTATTCTTAATATGTATTTATCAACATCGAATGAAAAGAAAATTGATATTACAACAAAAAATTCTACATCTGTCGAGTATCATACATCTATGATTCAAAGTATTGATATAGTCAAACGACCACTTCTGTTTAATCAACATGACAATGATACGTGTAGTCGATTTTTTTCATCATCTGTAACAACAAAAACTAGTATTTTTGATGCAATTGATGAAAATGAAAAATCTACACCGAATCAAGAAAATATTTCACCGATCAATATCAATAAAAGATTCAAAGGTTCGAATACGAATAATTATGAAGGGTCTTCATCACAATTGTTACGGTGATGTCGAACATCGACACAATTATTATTATTATTATATGCTATTCTCTATCTTTAATCTCTCTTGATATTCTCTCCTTTTGCTCTTGTTATATATATTTATTAGACATGTTGTTGTTATTTCATTCATTTCTATAAAATAAAGATCGTGTATACACGTACATCTATATTCATAGACAGAAGAGTTTAATGAACTGTGGCACAAGCCTTTTCAAAAATATTTTTCTCTTCTCAGGAGATCGGATGTTTTTCTGAGAGTACTATCGTCAAAAACAATATTTTTCTAGATTTTTGTGACATTCATAACTCAACAAAGAACTATTAGTAGTACTTGACATTTTCACTGTGAATACGCATCAAGCCGATATAATTATCATCCAAAACACGAACTGCAATGTGTGAACCACTCAGAAGTTGACAGTAGTACAACACGTTTGATAGATGATCACTTTTCGTGTTTTGTAATAGCATTCGTGCACTTAACCGTGAACGGTCCAGGCAAAGTTTTACACAACTAGATAGTTCTCAGTCTTCACTTAGATCGTATACTAGTTCAACGTCTATCGACCGCATTTCTTGTGAGAATTAGCCTTCTAAAAGTTGTGATTTTGCGAAGCGCCTACCAAGCGATAGGAACTTTCTGAAGAACTGATTTGTTTTCACCAGCGAAACTATTCAACTGGCTCTCTCTTTCTCTCTATAGCCATAACGGGGTGTGGGTGTGGATGTTTGGGAAGTGCCATTCAGATCAGCAATTCACGAATATCACGCGGTTGCAGAAAAAGACATGAAGTCATTTTGAAATAGAGATAGAACCTCAATTTCAACGTTATGAAATTGGTCACATTTTCAAGTCACTCAATCCTTGTTGTTCTTCTATCAAAATCAATATCATATTCGAAACCAGCATAAAAATCTTCGTTAACTGACATGTACTTCATTGAAAATTATTTGTCATCAAAATTCAGCTGTGAAGGACCACGGACGAAACTCCCCAGGACAATCATTCCGACCGTCTGAACGAGCATCTTAGAAGGTCTGAAACGGCTATAAAATGGTATAATAAGGCATTAATTTTCACCTTATTTCGCCGTAATCCGTCAGCTCGTTTTACGAACCGTTTTGTTTTTCTAGAAAACAGTTACCGTTTTTAACATTATATTCTTCGTTTTCTGAGCTGACGGAAACTGACGCCGTTTTTCAACGTTGTATACCGTTTTTTCGCTGTTTAGGGCATTTTACGCACCGTTTTCTTGGACTAGGTCATACAGAATACAGCTGATGGACACCTGGGCTAAACTTTTGCTGACAAATTCTTTTCAATGAAGTACATGTCAGTTAACGAAGATTTTTATACTGGTTTCGAATATGATATTGGTTTTGGTGGAAGAACAACAAGGATTGAGTTACTTGGAAATGTGACTAATTCAACGACGATGAAATTAAGGTTCTATCCCTATTTCAAAATGACTTCGTGCCCTTTTCTGTGACCACGTGCTGTTCGTGAGCTGCTGATTTAAATCGCACTTCTCAAACACACACACAAATTTTATGCTAACAATAGAAATTTCCTATCGTTTATTTAGAATCTTCATCAACATCAGCATTCAAGCGAAATCATTTGTACATCAATTATCGCAAAATCTTCGAAATTACTGTGCGAAACAAGAGTCAGTTATATATTTCAGGTTTTATTTCTTCTTGTTGACTAGAATATATATTTTTCTTATCCACGTCGAATAAGCACGATCTTTCGTGAATTCGGATATGAACTCAGTAAGCCTCGGCCTAAGTAGTTCACCTCGAGGAGTTCGACTCATTTGGAAAAAAAGAAACAATTGATTTCTTGCTTAATTTTTGTTCGATCCTGTAAGTATTGGTGTCTCTCAAATATTTCTGTATGTACGTATGTTGGGCTTCTCAATAAATGTGTTATCATACTGTTATTTCTTGAAGTATTTTCTATTTTTATTGTTGTTGTTGTATGCTCTTTTCTTTTTAATTTCTTGGCAGATTGAAACAAAACTAGTGTGTATGTGTGTGTACAAACAGATATTTTTTGGCTATGATTCTTATATTATTACTTTTTGCGTGTTTAGAACTATCCCATATACTTCTGAAAATGCATAGAGTTGCATCTATAAAATATTAGTTCTTGTCTGAATCGTCAGGTGATTGTTCACGTACACTCCAACCTGACATTCGTCGTTCAGTAGTCGGTAAAGCTGTTGCTCCTACTGTTGATTCTAGAATACGTCGTAAAGGTGACGATGGGGTCATAGCCTTGGATGATTGATTACTAGTAGCATCTGGACTATTAGTTTGGCGCTTTTTCGTCACTGGTGATGATGTACTTCGTGGTGATGGTGACCAACGATCATTTGATTCAGATGTTCTGCCAAAAGTGTCAGATTCGGATATACGCGATGTGTTCATTTGATTAGCCGTTGTTTTATTATCCGTAATAATAGGTTGTGGTCGATGCTGTACCGGGTTCGCATCATTATCATTGATAGTTTGAAATAGATTTCGGTGTAATAGATTTGAATTAATTAATTGTGGTGTCACGTCATCCAGTGACGATGATGATGCCTGTTGTTGAATGCGTGGATTTGGTTCTGATTCAAACCAATCATCAACAATAGCAACACTTGATGCAGCCGATCCTGATGTTGGTTTAGCTGAAATAAGAGAATAATAGTGAAATTTTTTTGTCATGCAGATTTTGTTGAAAATTCAAAACAAAAAATAAGCTTACCAAAAACTTGTTGAGTATTAAGCTTAAATAGATTTTCATCATTATTAATTATGCTTCCGCATACTTTGCATACACCAGGCAGCGTCATTGACATTGAAGTTGTATCTCCTCTTCTCATTGTTGAACTAAGATCTCCCATATATTGTGTTTGTTTATAAGGTGTATTTGAACGGGATCTTAATACTCGATTTCGATTTCGATTTCTTTCTCTTCTCGGTTGAAATAAAAATTCATCATTCAATAAGTCTTCTTCAAGTTTTGATTTAGCTATTGGCTTATGCATTAATTTAACATCATTTTTTTCTGATTCCATTTGTGACAAATTTGATTTTTGCTGTTGTTGAACTTGATCTGATTTTATAGAGGTATCTGCTTGTAAGATTAGTTCTTTTTCACTTGCTTGTTTAGCTAATGCAGCAAGTTCTTCCCTATGTTTACGGCGATCATTTTCATCACGAATTTTTTGTTTATATTTTATTAATTGTAGTGTAGGAGGTTGCTCGGGTGTTTCACCATTTTTGATATCACCAGAAACTGAAGAAGTCGATTTGTTTACTGTTGATAAAGTATTTGATTTTCGTTTTGATGGTCCAATGAGTTCTTCGTCAATTATATCACGATTCGATTGGATCTTTTTTCCTAATTTAACAGTTTGTTGACGTGCGCGATTAGTAAAGACTGGATTTCTCATATTTATTTCCGGTTGCATTTTCGATTCACTTGTCTAAACAATATGCATGAAATCTATAGTTTTCTTTCATTTAATCAAAACGAAAATATGATTTACATCTTGTTTCAATAAATCACGAAAAGCTGATCCAACTGTTGGTATAGTAACAACACCACTAATTTGGCTCTGATTTGAAGCAGGTCGTCCTCCTATATCTGCCTGACTTGTATTTAGTATATTGATAGGAGAACGTGGTGAAATAAATGATTGTGATAGTGAAGGATTTGCCGCAGTTTTCGAAATTGTATTAACATTATCATTGTCTGTTGATGTTTTGAATGATTTTGGAAATTTTTTTTGAAGATATTGAACGATAGCAACAGCTGGGTCAGATGGCATTCGTTGTACAAGATTATGTGTCAACTCTTTGAATAGACTTTCAATATTGTTTTGTCTCCAATAATCTTCTAATTTAGATGATTTTGCCATACTTATGCTATTGTAATGATTTCGAGCGTTTTATTTCGATCATATAATGATGCATGGAAGACATTATTCTTGTTCTACCGTTGATGGTGCCCATGACAAACCATCGAACGAAACCAATGCATACGCACACAACAAAGTAATCTGTTTGATCTGGCGACATCATCCGAAAGAAACGATCCAAAATTTCTTCAAAAATGGTAAACCTGTATCGTAGCTTCTCGACAGAGAGACTTTTTAATCAAATATATTGCTATTTTAAAATTCAAAAAAGTCTGTCAGAGCTATTCAATCCATATTGATGTACACTTTAGTTGATCTAACAATTTTAAGTCAAATACTTTGAGGGCAGATCAAAACTTCGATCCCTGAAATTTTTAATCTAGTTAAAAATCTCTTTAAGATTATCAGTCATTGATGAAATTGCTTCGTGAACTATTTCCATCCCTTTTTTAAATGCTAGTTTCTTTAAATAGTTACAAATTATTAGTACTGAGCATTACAAAATTGTCACATAAAAGTCAAGAAATCTTAATAATATGTCGAGGTTGCCGAAGAAACATCGATAAAACTGCAAGATCAGAGGAAAAGCATAGATTGGTAAGTTTATTAACAGTGCGAATTTTCAGATCGAACAGTACGGACCGATTTCCGATGGAAAACACTGGAACATGGGAGCAGTATTCCGGCTGGAAAATTCTTCTACTTTTGTTCAGTAGATTCTAGACAATTCCTGTTCTTTTCGGCAGTATACGATGATTTTCCAGCGTCTGTCCAGTCGGCTTCTACAATATCCAGTAGTCAGAATGATCGACTTGGTTTGTTGGAATAATATATCACACCAGAAAATATGTGCTCCACCAGTTCATCTATTGCCCGCTTGGCCTTTGCATATTATTTATGGGCACTTTGACATTATTTATGCAAAAACTTTCTGCGTCGAGTCGATTTCTCCTTTTTTGAATTTTTCAAACTCTTGTAACTAAGTCTCTTTTGGTTCGTCTAACTGTTGTTCCAGGTAACATCAAACCTTATACTAAGCGTATTTAACACCATGTCTCTCAGCTTAGTTTTAATCAAACGTTAGTGGTTCGTGTGGGCTGCTGCCTTAAAAGCATCAATCTTGTCTTGGATAAGCTGAGCTTGCTTTTGACAAGCCTTCAAATGAGACTCCACTTTTGTCATTGTTGCTTGGTGCCATTGCGTATCAGATCAATGGTCTAGTAAAGGATGAAATTGTTCGCTTTCCTTTTTCTGTATATTTAATGCTGCACACCAACGTTGTCATAAAATTAGAAAATGAGCCCTGAAGAATATGTATTGTCACAATAAATATATATTAATAAACGTCCTAATATTTGATAAGTATATTATATATTGAAGACCTTATTTAATTTTTTAATATTCATTCTTTTTTGCTCTTTCCGAAAATCTTATTATTTGAATAAACATTTCAACAAGATTATCTGTTCGATTGTTCTCTATTACTAAAAGCTTTTTTTTGGCTGAGATGATCCTAAGAATTGGAAGTGATCTATTACTTTTAGTCGAGATAACACCAAAACCATAATTCTTAAATAGATGATGTTGTTCTACGATAATTTCTTTTCTTGTTCTCTCTCTCTCTCGGTAGTTTATATGATTGAAAATGAGTGACTATCTTTATAACGTGAATTGTTTGTTAAATGTATGAACAGGGAAATTCTTGATGGCAAGAATGCAGAGGACACAAAACAATGATGAGTAAGGTGTTCTATGTTTACTTGCACAATTGCCATTTTCTATTGCTTATTTTTAAGTTTTACTTTTCTCTGTTTTATTCAATTATAATTAGTAAACATCAATTGAAAAAAAAAAGAATCACCGGAGAAGGAAACTCTTTTTCTTTCATAGGAAATCTCCCACTATTGTTTTTGTCTGATACGAGTATATCGATTAATCTCCAAGTAACTCTGTTTTCTTAATCTCTTCGAGTACAGAAAAAGAATAAACTATTAGCTGCACTATATCGAAAAAATTCTTTTCCTAATATCAATCCCATTCAGTGTGAATTATGTGGAAAATTTCGAATTCCTTATCCTTTGTTACTAGTAAAAACAGTATGGATTACAGAAGCATTGCTTTACTTAACTCTTTAATGAATATATTGAAACATGCAAGAACCTAAAATCAGTAAATAATCATTTCGAAAAACTAAAGAACGTACAACTTCCTATCGTCATTCATTACGATATGAAACTAAAGTTTTGTAAAATAATTGTCAACAGTAATATAAGTTTCGTCAAGATAAAATAAGAAGTGCAAGGAATAGAATTCGTGAAAATAGCATTTGTTATATATCATTCTAAGAAAAACAAATTCAATTCATCCATTATTAACAAGAACTAAAGCCTTAAAAATTCTAACTTGAATATCAAATTTAGAGAGAAATTCTAATCTATTTTAGTTAGCCGCCTGTATGCTATCGACTTCATTATATCGCTTAAAATAAAAAATTAATCAATTCATGTAATTCATAAATTTATTTTAGAAACAGTAAATTATTATATTTTATGAAGAAATGTGTATCGGTACAAGAGTTAAAAATGAATTTCTATTGTGATCAAGCGAAATTGTATTATTGAAGAAAGTCGATATTCTTAAGAAAAATTTCAAATGCTAACCAACTGAAATTGGAATATAGTTAAAACAAAGAGACAAAGTGAGTTTTTATTTAGTGACTTGTATCAAACAGTCGTTTGGAGAGGCAAAAAAACAAGTGTCTATCAAATAATCTGTATTTTTTCATTTGAGCTTGACATGTAAAAGTTGTTTTCTTTTTCGGAATATCTTACATTTCTCTAAAACATAATTTCGATTTTTACAGATCCGGTATGTTTTTGTTTTACCAATAAATAGACTCCAAGGTAGTAAAGATTATTTCGAGTAAATATTCAATCAATTCAATATTTGATGGTATGTGTGAGGAATTTTTATACGAATTCCATTGCGATAATACCTTCATTCAATTATTAGTGAACTATCATTATCAATTTACAATTATGTGTTTTGACATCATTCATAAAAGGATATTTTTCGAATTTTTCGATGCAATAAGATACCATGAGAATTCAGCAGACTAGTGATCAACATCTATTGAGCTAAGAGAATTTTATTTTCAATTTATTATTATTTTGAATTAGAAAACAGTCATTACTGAAGAATAAGAAGAATTTAGGTTTGAAAATGGAGAAGTTGATACCTTAAGTAAATAATTCTAATTGTCAATATTAAATATTGCTTTGTCGAGAATCTATTCATGTTTGATATTTTCAACAGGATATTTATTCTGTCGTTTAGCATGTTTCTTTTATTGTTACATTATTTATTATGATTGAGAAGTAAATGTCATGGTTATTTTCTATTCGTTATCAAAAAGGGTTTTATCATCTATCTAAGATACATTTGCTAGAACTGAATATGTAGTAAAGCAAAACATTGTGTAATTTGGCAGAATCATTTGAAAACATCAACTAGCTAGGATACAGTGCACTGTGTGTATTTTAGTGAAACAAAATAAGAAAACATAAATTTAAAAAATTGTGAATATAAGTGAAATGAAGCCAATTTTATGTTGAGAGATTCTGCTATAAACAGTACTATCTACATTGCAAGAATTAAGATATTATGTAATGTCTCGTTCATAAAAAAAAAAGAAATTTCTAGTGAAGTTGTATTAGTAGCGAATAGCCTACGTTTCTTATTAGACACTGCTTTATTTCGATTCATCACGTTCACGTCTAATTGAAGGTCAAATGGAATTTCATAAGTTCCCGTGAAGCTTTAGTTTCATGTTTATGCAGGCCAGCATCAATCATTAAACGGAAAATTGTTGACCAGATTTTAAAATCTCTGATAAACTCAATACTTGATTTTTTCGTACGATAGATACACTCATTAGGAAAAATTAATGCTAGTCTACAATATAAATAAAATGATGCCATTGTGTTAATATTTTGCCCAAATAGAATAAATTCTAATCCTCAATAGATGGTTTGAGTATAAAACAATCATTTACGCTTTGTTTTTAAATTTCTAAAATAATTTTAATATCGATATTGCTATTCGAATATATTTATGCATTGTTTTTTTGATGTTATTGAATATTTTTTGTTTCGATAAGAACATCAATTAGACTAATTATCAACTATAAGAAGTAAATCGACATATTTCATGGATCGATTGAAAGCTTTATAAAAAACAAATTAATTATTATTATTTTCACAGAATTAGACTCAATAAAAAGTTGAGTATTTTTTGAAACAAACACATCAAATGACGTTAATGTATCACATTAGGCATGTCACATAACATCAGACAACTGGCATCGATGTTTTCTAGCTGGACCAAATGATATCATAATAATGATACTTTCCTTTTCAACATTTATCTGATGCAGTTTTGGTAGAATAAATAATAGAAGAAAAAATCATTCATGCTATGTTTAGTAGTTTATTACAGAAAAAAAAATTAAAATGATTACGAGGGGTTTCCGGAACAAAAAAGAATCGTGTTTCAAAACACTTATTGTACAACATGATTTTACTGTAAATTACTGTCATATCATTTACAATGAAAAAAAAAACGAGTTGGTGAATGTGCTAAATATGTAATACTATGTGCTGACGTGACATTATTCAAAAGAAAAGTAAAAAATAGAATGTTTGCATACGGACGTAAGAACTTTTGTTGAAATCTCATATTATGCGGATAAATGTGAGTCATTATTCATGCTAAGTCAGTGTATCAAGCCATGATGTCATTGTAGATATTAATTTCTTTTTTTTATTGATTATTTATTAATGGAATCTAAATTCAAACAGATATTTCATAAAATTTAGACAGTAATAAAATCGATGACTCGATTATAAGCTGAATAGAACAAATGAATAAAAGACATATTTTATTTTACAGATAAAATCATTGAGAGAAAATTAGTTCAGCAGCTATTTCCAATTATTTTTTGATAAGCAAACTCTTGTAAAGAATATCTAAGAAAGCAATGTTTTTTTTTTATCGTTGAAGAGAATTGATTTATCAATATGTTGTCATGGTGATAATATTTTCAGGCGCAATATATAAATGACATTATGAAGAGAAATGTTACTTATATATAGTATTTTTTGTGCCGTTACTTTTATCATCAAGATAGCCTTTTGATTGCGACATTCTGGATGACAGTAGAGATTATTCTGATAGCAAGAAAGAATTTACTATTGAAATCAATCATTTTATGAAGGCATTTCTATCATATCAAAAAAACGGAATTCTGATTGCAAGCACTACGAACGATAATGTTTATTAATAAAAAAAAAGAATCCATATTTTACTATTGGTAAGTGATTAATTGGAAGGTAATTATTATTGCCATCAAAAGGAATAATACCTTTCTAATAGCAATTATGCTTCTCTTTTTTTTGTCGTACTTAAATTTTATCATAAAAATCAAAATTGATGAAAGATTAGTATGCTACATATATACACACACACACACATATATATATATATATATATGTATGAATCAAGTCGATAGACATTATTTATTTGATAAGAATAGTTCTACGACTGTTGACATTGTTTTCTTAGCTTACATAGGGATCAATCGTTCGTTGTTCACTAATGAACAAATCCAGGACTATATACTTTTGCCTTGTAGATGGCTTTTTTCATTGTTCAAATTTATCTTTTACTGATATTTATATATATATATGTTTATATGTATGCATGTATATATGCTGTCTAAGGGATAAAATTAGTGATCACATCGAGTAAATAACAAGAAAATGAATGATTGAAATAATGTACAAATTAAAAGAAAATTTGATGATAAATAAGTTGCATGATTTTTTACTTCAATATGTTCTGTTTTAAGATGTTTTATTTCATTAAATTGTGTTGTTATTTCATTTGTGGGTGTCAATTCAATTATTGTCGAATTTTCAATTGAATTTTCTACTTCAGTTTCGCTTACAATTGATAATGTAAATGTTATTGCTGTTGTAGTAACAAGCGGCGATGTTGTAATTACAGTTGTTGTGATTGTATTAGTGCTTGGAGTTGAATTTTGCGTCGAGCTTGTCGTAATAGTAGAGGTAGAAATAGTACTAGTAGTAGTAGAGGTAGAAATAGTACTAGTAGTAGTAGTAGAGGTAGAAATAGTACTAGTAGTAGTAGAACTAGAACTAGAAGTTACAGTACTAGTGCTGCTACTAATGGTAGTAAAAGTGGTTGGTATTCCTGATGTTTTGGTAGTTGTTGTAGTTGTCATGGTTGCTGTCTTTATTGTTATTGTTGTTGTTGATGTTGCCATTGTAGTTGTTGTGGTTGTTGTTGTTGTTGCTGTTGTTGTTGTTACTGCTGTTGTTGTTACTGCTGCTACTGTCGTCGTTGTTTTTGCCAATGCTACCGTTGTTGTCATCGTGTCTGCTGTTGCTACTTCGGTTGTTGTTAATATGGCTATTTCTATAGTAGAGGTAGTAGTGAGGATGGTTGTTGTTGTAGTTGCTGTTGTTGTTTTGGTTGTGGTTGTGGTTGTGGTTAATATGGTTGAATTCAAAACAGTACCAAGAACGAAATGTGTTCGTGGTCGAGATAATGTTGGTTGAAATCGTTGGCATGTTGATGCATCTTGATTACACATCGGTCGTTGGCATGTACAATGAGTTCGATTCTTTTGTTCACGTTCACCGAATGTTAAACATTCATAGTGATAAATAGAATTTATTTCAGTACGTATACGACAACTGCGACATTTATGACGAATTTCAAGTGAATGTAAACTGGAATTCGTCCCATGATAGCATGCAAAATGACGTTTTGATGTTACTTCATAAATACATCGTTGAATGTTGGAATTACATTGATTAGAATTACAATAACAATGTGTTTGATCATAGCCATATAATGGACCGTCTAATTCTCGAGCACATCGTTGATGAATTACTGTATCCACATTAATTTGACGACGACGACGACGACGACGATCCTGTGATTCATCAAAGAAAACCAATTCTCCTGATGATGGCTCGGCATGTGATTCAAGCATATTTTTTGATAAAATTGTCGCTTTTTTTGCTGTTGTAATTATTGTCATTGTAGTTGTAGGTAAGACCACTGGAGCAATAAAGATAACACATGCTCGACAATTTTCAATCAATTGAAAAGATCCATTGATATCTTCATTACAACGTAAATTTGTTGCAATTATGATATTGATTGATAGAACTATCAGTAATGATGGCCAAATTGAAAACATGTATATCATAGAATAAATTCTCTTTTTTATTCGATATTAATGAGTAGAATAGTAAAGAAGATTGTATGGATAAGATGAATTATTTTTGTGAGGTACAGAAGAAAAAGCTTTTCGTTTTATATCATATTTAAATAAAGAATGAATAAACTTTATTGCATATGCACTTTTGAAGAAAAAAGATAAAGATGAATCTGTACAAGGAGGTGATGATGATCGTGAACTTCTCAACGTAAGCTTAACGCAAAGTGAGCAACTGTACGTGTGCACATCCTATATATCTCTCTTCTTTCTTTTGTTTTTTCTTCGTTTTGTTTGTTCAAAGATTGTTCTTCCCGTCATTTGTGTGTGCCGTGTCTTGTACATTGTCGCACACATACATCCACCATGAACTATCTACCCAATTGTCTCGTTGTAGTGCATATTGATATATATATATATATATATATAAATACAAGAACAAGTCATTTGACATACATATGTATATGTATATATAGATATATATTTATGAAAATGAACATTCCATACATGTTCAAGGTTATTGTTACCAAGATAATCACAGGAAAAAAAGTTATAATTGATCTAACAAATCTATACGTATTTCTTATTTGTGATAATTAAGAGTATGAAATGTTCGACTTTGATATTATATAGAACACGATTGTGTTGAGAGACAACATATATCATTGGCGTAACTGCTAATGGAGTTTGCCCATCGTGCATTTATCAATGATCCATGAGATGTCCTTACTCAAATTATCATGCCCGGTCTTTTTCTTTTCTTTTTTCTATTCTAATGCTACAAATGTCCAACCTTGACTTATGATAGGAAGGAGACGAGAAAAAATTCCTAATACCATTACTATGCTCTTGCCCATATCAAAGGCGGAGAAAGACAGAGATTGTCTTTCTGTCCATCAGTACGTTTTTTTTCCTTCTTCTTTTGTATACCGATATGACAATGAGATAGACGGTTCGAACAGGTAACTTAGAAGAAAGAAAGAGCAAGAGACGGAGAGAGCGTGCCTGATAGGAAAAAAAATGCTAGATGCGTTTTCTTTTCTTGCATGTTCGTCAAACTCGCGCTAACAGTATGATTAAAGAAGGAACAAACGAGTGCGCGATCGATTTATAAGCCTTGTCTAGATGGTATTGATGAGTATGAGAGTAGCACATCGAATAAGTATGACATGCTTTTTTCATGTGTAGCAGCCACATAAATACAGAGAAACACACGAAGAAATGCGGTATGTGTCTGTGCACACTTGAAACGAGAAGAGCGTCAAAGAAGATGTGTTGAAGAGAGGGGAAAAGAAGAGAAATGGGTTGAAAGGAAACACTAGTACTTCTTCTGCTTAGTGAATAGCAAGTTATCTATTTTGTCATCCAGCTACATATTATTTTGTTAAAGAAGAGCGAGGAGATTGCGAGAGAGAGAGAGAGAGAGAGATGGAGAGAGAAGAGTCCATCTTCCTTTAGAAATTTCGTCGCCGCTATATTTCTATCATCGCGCTATATTAACAGCAGCAGCGTCATCGTCGCCTGTTTTTGTTGTTGTTATTATTATTGTTGTTNATACTCATCAATACCATCTAGACAAGGCTTATAAATCGATCGCGCACTCGTTTGTTCCTTCTTTAATCATACTGTTAGCGCGAGTTTGACGAACATGCAAGAAAAGAAAACGCATCTAGCAACATATTATTTTGTTAAAGAAGAGCGCGGAGCTTGCGAGAGAGAGAGAGAGAGAGAGATGGAGAGAGAAGAGTCCATCTTCCTTTAGAAATTTCGTCGCCGCTATATTTCTATCATCGCGCTATATTAACAGCAGCAGCGTCATCGTCGCCTGTTTTTGTTGTTGTTATTATTATTGTTGTTGTTGTTCTGCTCTCTACTCTTGCTATCATTGCTGTATATTTATGTGTATTACAGAGATCGTCATTCGTTCTCGGTCTCGTCGTATATGTGGCGTATTTATTAGTATTTTTAATATTTCTCTATTTTTTGCTCTTTTTTTCTCTTCTTTCACACACTCGCACTGTTTCCCCCGTTATTGTGCCACACGCTTGCGTTGCAATCAGTCGAGGACGACGACCGACGACAATTCCTTCCGTATTACTCTTCCTGCATTCCTCTCTTCTGCTTGTTCTTCCTTTTCTTCTATTTCTTTTACTTCATCAGCATCTTTAGCTTCTTTCTCTATGCCTGCTGCTGCCTGTGAAAAAGGAAAAACAGAGAGAGAATCCAACGTGTGCTACGCGCTCACAACCCAACAGCAAAAATAAATAAACAGGCGCGTGCGACACAAAGCTTGGAGACCACCAAGTCTCTTCTTCTTCTTCTTCGCTTTCTCGTTTTCTTTCTTTCCCTGATCGTCCTCCGTCGTTGTCTCGAGTAAGCTTTTCCTATGCACGCGGGCTTGTATTGTGATGCAATTTCAAGTATAGATAGTTTCTTTTCAATAGACAAAAAGAGAAGCGCTGAAACTGAAACAGCAGTAGCATTATTATATGACAATATGCAAAAAATACTGCTTTGACAGTTGATGAGTAATGACGTGTGCGATCAGAAAATCTGTGAAGTTCATTGTTTTTTCTCTTTTACAATGCTCCTACTAGAAAATTCCTATCGTTCTGATTGAGTATGTGAAACTCGTGTCATGTTTTTCTTTTGTCTACATTTATGTTTGTAGCCGAGAGTAAAAAAAAAGAAAAACAATATGTGTGACACGACTACAGAATATCGCTAACAAGTAGTAGGATAGGGGGTGATGTTTGATCGAAGCTTTTTTGTCTGTCAGCCCATACTGCCTGTGTAGTTCCTTTTTTTTGTGTGCAATTTCAGTTTTTGTTCTTTGACTTACTTATATTCATTATTTGTAGCCCAATATTATATGGCAGCATCATTGTGCATCACCGTGTTTTACTGAAAATCGATTGAATTGTATAGGCGACATATTCAAATTTACTGCTACTCTTCACAGTATTATAGTTGCACCATCGTCCTTCGCATTTATTTCCTCCTCCTTCTTATTCTACTACTATTTCTACTACTACTATTATTACTACTACTACAACAATTTTGTGTGACCCCCTACCACTTCTTCTTTTTCAATATTCTTCTTTTACTATCATCGACATCGTCGTCTTTTTCGTCGTTGTCGATGCTGCTGCTATTGCCGCCACTGTTGATCATCATTGAACGGACGCCCGAATGAACGTCGGAGTGAATGGAGGTCGCTTCGATTTTGATGACGGCGGTACCTATTGTGGAGGATGGAATGATGGTAAAGCACATGGACACGGTGTATGTACAGGTCCCAAAGGTCAAGGTGAATTTTCGGGTGCATGGCAATATGGTTATGAATTTTCGGGCATCTATTTATGGGTAATTATAGTTATTTAATTTTTTAAAAATAATTCATTGATATTTCTATACATAAAAACATACATATACGTATATTATTACTATTATTATTATCATTATTATTATTATTATTATTATTATAGCCGGCAGGAAACTCATATGAAGGACAATGGATGAGCGGAAAACGACATGGATTGGGTGTTGAGAGAAAAGGAAGATGGATTTATAAAGGCGAATGGACACAAGGTTTTAAAGGACGATATGGTATACGTGTGTCGGATATTTCAGGCGCTAGATATGAAGGTACATGGGCAAATGGACTGCAAGATGGATACGGAGTTGAAATCTATGCAGATGGCGGTATTTATCATGGTCAGATACAACAAGGACTACGCCATGGTTTTGGTATTCGACGGAGTGTACCATATGGTGTTGCATCACGATATCGATCAAAAGATATTCGTGATTCTTTAACATCACTTCGTTCAGAAGAAGATGATGAACGAACACAACGTAAGTATTGAAATAATATGTGTTTGTTTGTTTTTATTATTTTTTTCTGAGTGTTTCTTATTCATATTGAGACTCATTGGAATAAAAAAATAAAATCTTATTCTTAATTTACATCGTTGTATTTAGGTGAACGAGACAAGCGTATGGATGAAAATCGTGGTGGATTTGTATTACGTTCAAGGTCAGAACCACACGATTCAGCTACTCGTAGTGCTAGTCAAGGACCACGTCGTGGTTCATTATCAAATAGTGCTGATCGTCGTATATCATTGCGTAAAACTCTTCTATCAAAATTACGTAAACAAAAATCTACTAGTGATATTGAAGATCTATCTATAACAAAGAAGACTAGTTCATTTCGCTCAACAGCTAGTACAGTTAGTGGTGATTCAAAACATTCAGTGAAAACAGCTACAATGATATCATCACATCCGAATACACCCAATTCATTTGGTACATTAGATGATGGTGATCATTCATTTATATCTCAAGATGATATACTTGATAATAATGTTGTTGAAACATATATGGGTGAATGGAAAGCAGATAAACGTACTGGATTTGGCATAGCTGAACGTTCAGATGGTTTAAAATACGAAGGCGAATGGTTTAATAATAAGAAGAATGGTTATGGGGTTACAACATTTCGAGATGGTAGTAAGGAGGAGGGAAAATATAAGAATAATGTTTTGGTGACCGATAAACGTAAGCCAAGTAAATTATTTTTACTTCGCGCATCAAAATTTCGTGATAAAATTGATATTGCTCTCAATAATGCAATGAAATCTGCAACAACAGCACAACAAAAAGCTGAAATAGCTATGGCTAGGTAAAATTTTAACAAAGATATTGATATTATTAAATATTAAAAATAATATTATTTTAGAGCAAATAATGCTCGTTGCAAAGCTCATTCAGCTGAAATCTATGCAAAACAAGCTCGCAACGATAGTGTGGAAGCTCGAACTAGTGCTAAAGCAACTGCACCGGATTTTCGTCAACCAGGTTAGAGAAAAAGAAAATTATTAATGAAAAAAAAAAGAATTTTTAATCTTATTGATTTATTTCTTTTCTTTTTTATTAGGCGAAGAAAAGCCACAACCATACATCCCATTAGATATTGACCGACAAATTGATGCAAAATTACTTCCAAACAATCATATCAATGTTAGTCCGCCAAATGGTCGTTTGCCAATGTCACCAAATTATCTTCCTAATAGTTCAACACCATTACCATCACATATATCTCAATCTCATCAAAATACATCAACAGCAACTTCACCATTGGCACTCGATGGTGGAGTTTATCAAGGTCAATCACAAAATCAATCCAATAATTGGAATAAAAATCCAAAGGTAAACTTATTTACATTAAAAGATAAGTTTTTAAAATAAAATCAATGAAATTTAGACTGTTGGATCACCATCAACAACAACTTCTATGCATCAACAACATCAAGATTACTATCGAGATGTTAGTCAAATTCATCCACAAACATCTTTGCCAACAACAGCTTACAATGAAACACCCGATCCACGTAAAGGTTTGAATTCATATGCATTATGCATAGAGAACAAAAAATAAATATATTTGTTGTTGACAAAATAATTTTCGTTCATGCTTGTAAATAGGCGAAAGTTACAGCATACAAAGTAGTATTTTAATTAATATGATCTCTATCTCTTGCGATATTTTTACAATCGCATTAAAATTTTCATTAACATAGATTAAGTTTGTGAAATAAAGCAAATCTTATCGAATAAGCTTAGTATTTGAGGAAAGCAGAAAAAAGCAACGCAATAGAAACAGATTTGCCTCATCTATTTCCCCTAGATAATTCTACGAATAATTATCGTTCTTGTATGGTTATTGCCAATAGCACAAATATAAAAATCAAACATTAATCATTTTCTATTAGATAGCTAACAAGAAGATAAAAAAAATACAAAATTGTTCGTTATTATGCAAAGGACAAATGATAAAAATTAGTTTTTTTTTTCTTCTCTACTGAAATCTGTTAGAACAATTAAAGACTATTGAAAATATAATCAGTAGAACAAAAGTTTTCAAGAATATTTTATTCCGGAACATTACTTTCGGAAATGTGAATATTTCCTGACTCTTTTTTTGAAAGTTCTATTCTCGATCTAATATGTAATTTTTAGAAGTTTTTAATACAAATAGATATCCTATAATGTAATGATATCTAAAAGTAAAATGTTACTCTTTTAGTATTCATATTTTTCAAATTTATCGTCTAGGTACAGCCGTGTCTAAACATCATTCTAATTTATCTCAACCCTTGTCTAATAATATTTCAATAGCAAATAATTCAAATTATGATTATGATCGTACTGCAACAATACAAACGAATACTAATTCTATGTCTCTACCACAATCATCTTCATCACATTTTGTACAGAATACCGTCGGTGTAGGTGAACGCTCAGCAACTAAACGAAATACATTTAAAAGGACTCCACGTGTCGTCGATGGATCAAACGATGATCTTGCTGATGATCCACAACAATTTACCGAATACTATCATCAATCACAACAACATGAATATAATCAACCGTCACCATCAAATTTTCATGCTCCACAACCTATACGTCACACATCTGGTCTTCGACCCAATGCCCCATCACATATGTCTGCAACTAATACTGTTAATACTAGTGTTCGACATAATCATATTCACGGTGCTCATGATTCTCACAATTCAAGCGGTCACGATTCAGGTTTAAGTTCATTCAGTAACCACTTTCACCTTGAACAACATCCTATGCATAATTTAGGTAACCAATATCAACAGTCAATATCGCCAACATCACGATCACCAACGGTAGATCCATATGATGTTCCACAACCGATTCCTATTCCAAGACGAAAATCTTTACCGAGTATTATCAAAACTAAACCTAGTGATTACAGAATTGAGGAAACCGCTCGATCAAGTGATAATTTACAAGAGAAAGAGACATTTATTATTGAAAATGGTATACGTAAGCGTGTCACTGAATTAGCACCCACTTATACGGAAAGTGGTACACCAATACCACAAGCAACTGTGATGACGAGCAGTAGTGGTTCACCTACTCTTGCTCGTCGTATTATTCTAGAGAGTGTTACGCGAGTTGATGCACCAACATCAACTACGAGTGGTACCGGTGGAAATAAACGAGGCAGTATGCCAACGCTCGTTAATGTTGCTAGAAAACGTCAAGCAGCTCCTAGTAAGTTTATGCAATCATATATTTGTGTTGGTTTCTTTGAAATTCAAATCACTGATGTTTCTTTTTCTTTTCTTTTTAAATCATTTATAGGTATATCACGAGAAGAAGCAACGATACTCGGTTCTCAACGACGAGAAGAATTACGACGTCAACGCGATCGTGATTCAACTACTTATGGTCGTCTTAAGAATTTGTTACAGGTAAGAAAGAAATATTTTGCACGCTGCATGATTTCGTCTGTTTTAATAACTGCTTGAACACTATTGTACCATGATAAATAGATAGATAGATAGATAGATAGATAGATAGATAGATAGATAGAAATAGACAACATGTTTATCCTATTTTCAAGCAAATAGACAGCAGACCGCTACCTCATCCATCATTGCAATCCTGCCATTAGGTTTCCGTCTACTAGAGTTGTCGCCCATTTGCTATTGATCTTTTTTTATTTCCTGGTTTTTCTTTTGCTATCTTCCATTAAAGACCAACATCCGTCTCATTGGACCCTAGTATTGTCAACTGCTGTTGAAGATTAACATCGATCACATCCATATTAGCGTGTACTAGAGAGAGAAAAGAAAATTATCAAAGTAATAATAAAGGGAAAAGAAAAAAAAAAGAAGAAAGAGAGTTGCTTGAATTTTATCGATAATAAAAATGTATCATGGGAATATTTGAGCAGTAGTTTTATCTCGTGTAATTAAGATTAGATTTGCATGTGCATGTTTTCAGTCTAATACTTCTACTGCTCGCACAACTATCACCACAAGTATGCATGTAACTACTCAAGAGATATCAGTACAAACCGACGATCGTGGTGGTGGCATTCAGGTACATATATATGTGTAAAGATAATGTTTGTTAGCTTGTTTGTTTATTTGTTTATTTGTTTGTTTGTCTGTTCGTTTGTCTTAATCGTAGTAATAATACAAAATTGATTAAAATTTTATTTTATTTCATTTTCTATTGTTATTTAGAATGTCATCTATCGAAATCGAGTGTTTATTGCCATTTTCTTTCTTAATTTATCCCTTGCTCTTTGGTTCATTCAATTGTTGAGATGATATGATGATGCTTGTTACCCACAATCGTTCGTTTTTGCTTTTTTTCTTTTATTTTTTTTTCTTTCGGGTTCTTTTCTTCTCTTTGTGCGTATATATATGTATCTATGCATACAGCTCAAGGTTTTTATTGCCTATTGCTGGTACTGCAACTCGAAATATAATAACAACAAGAATAACAGCAAGAAAGCAAACAACAACAACAACAACAACAACAAATATTCTACTATCACTACTATTACATCACCGCGGGTAAACAACGAAAAACGAAGGTCTACTCTTTTTCATACGTTTTCTCTTCTATTTTATTCTTTTATTGTGCGCATGTGTATAGAAAACTAAAAACATTGTTGTTTTATTATTAGACATGACAATAAGATGATGATACTCGCGACTTTCGGATTGTTGTTTTGCTACAACCGCACGATCAATTCTTTCTTTTTCTTTTCTTTTTTTTATTCTTATCGATGCTCTTCCGTGTGTGTGTGTGTGTGTGTGTATGTCTGTGGGTGTATTATGCACTTCTTTTGCCTCTATTTTATGCTCTCTATTTTTCTTCGTCCTGTATGATAGACACAGACACAACACAAAAAGAGAAAAAATATGGATTTTTTTTCTTTTTTGCATTTCTATTTTTTGTTCTCTTTGTATACAACAAACGCACATAAATACGCACAAATGGAAAATAATTCCTTTCTGTCTATTTTTATGGAAGAAAAAAAGCAGAATATTTGAATTCACATAGGAGAAAGCTTATTTACTTGATGAGCAACTCGAGGAGAAAATAATTTATGGAAGTATGGTTCACAAATTCAAGAAAGATTAAATTTATAATCGACGAACTAAACCAGATGGATTATTTTGGAATTAGAATATATAGAAAGACTTGATAGTACTCTAAAAGATATAAAAACTGCTCTTTCTATAATATATATTATTTTTGATTGATGCAATCGAAATTGAACATTCAAAAAGCATTAACTGATTTTCTCTGGATTTTCCTCATAAAGAAATCATTGAAATCTAAATTCAATTCAACGGGATTTTATTCGATAATATAGTGCTCTTATTCGAAGGTTCTATATATATATTTGAATATACATCAATGTGTTGTTATCTTTCTAGACACTCCTCGATGTCAGATTAGTAACAGCCTATAATAAAAACTGACAGTCAGAACCGGACGGAATTCTTTGAGAAAAGAAAAAATGATAAGTTCCGGCTTCATTTCCATTTCCAAATAGACTTATTCTTCCCCGGAGTCTAATGCTTACGTTAAATATATATTTGATGTAATAATTTTTGAAAGTCTAAGAATATGATCATTGTAGAATGTGTCAAGAAAATATTAAATTGTTTTTCAAATAAAAATCATGAAATAGTCAAGCACTATATTAATGAATGTAAAAAAAGGGATATTTCAATATCTTGATTTTTAATTGATTCTAACAATATTATTGAAGTGTCGAACAGCTGCAAAGAAAAAGAAGAAATGAATCGTATTGACATTAAAGCTATGAATCGTTTAAATACTTATGATAGCTTTCAAAAAATAATTGCAACATTAATCGAGCTAATAAAATCATAAACATAATTGTTCGATTTTTTAAATATTTGTAAAACAATAGGTAAGATTAAGGGTTTACACGATTTACCACCCGAGGATTTACTTTCCATTGATTTCGTTTCGATTTTAATTGTTTTTTATTTCGAAAAAAGATAACTTTTGCTCATGAGGATTTACTGTCCGTTGATTTAGAAAAATGTTTTTTTCCAATTAGTATTTTTTTCGTGTGAGGATTTACAGTCCGTTGATTATATCGACGAAAGAGAAAGCAATAAATGAATACTAATTGTGATAACCAATATATTATCAGAAAAAAAAAGAATTTCAACAAATATACCAACAAACAAGAAAAACAACAATAAATATACCAATAACAGAAAACAAAGCTGAATCGATGTTTAACATTTTGGTGGCCTTTGAAAGTATCTAAGTTCAGCAGCTTTAAAGAATGATGGAATGTCAAGAAGACCTTCATCATAATACTGCCATAATTTTATTAAATAGTCATCTGTTATGACTTTATTTTTACGACGTTTTGGCGCTGGAACCCCCATATCATCTCGTAATCTAGCAGTCGGTGCTAATGATTGTTTTTTTCGAAAACTTTTTCTAATCTGTTCATCGGAAACGTTCATTGACGAAATATTACTCATTCATTTCTCATCTTCGAAACAATCAACGGACAGTAAATCCTCATATAAGAATAACACTAATTGGAAAAAAAATTTCAAGTAATCAACGAACAGTAAATCCTCGCATAAAAATAACGTTAATTGGAATAAAATTTCTCTAATCAACGGATAGTAAATCTTCGGGTAGTAAATCATCGGGTAGTAAATCCTCGGGTAGTAAATCCTCGGGTGTTAAATCATGCACATGAAGATTAAGTGATAAGAAATTTGGAGATTGTTCATCTTGAATATAAGTATATATCTTAAAGTAATTCATCTGGAACAATGTACTTATTTGATATAAAATTTATAGACGGTTAGCATAAATGAATATAGTAATATTGACGGATTGTTCTATTATGTTCAACAAATTATGTATACGATTGATGAATGAAAACAAAAAGAAAGAGCTTAAATTATGAATATGATTTTAGTATTTAGAACAAAGAAAAAAAGCATATGCCGGATTGTTTAACAAAGAAAATAGAAAAAATTAAAAATTTATTCTCTTGTTAACAGGGGCGTACCGAAGTCTCAAGAGCAGGGGGGGGGCGTAACCGCCCAGCAACTCCACATTTCGACAGCAGGTGGGCGTAAGTTATCAATTCAGCAATTTACTACCAAAAAAACAGCGTTTTTCCAATTTTTTTGCCTAACAAACAGCGTTTTTTCTATTTTTTTTGCCTAAAAACCACAAAATTTTCAAAAGCAGGGGGGGCGTTACACTCCACGCGCTCCCCCCGGTCGGTACGCCCCTGCTTGTTAAGTATGATAAAACGATAAAAAAATTCAAGTGTCATTCTCAATCAGAGATTCAAGTTTACGTGCAGGAATATGAAATGCCCAATAAGAATGACTTATTTCGTTATAATTAAAGATTGTCGTAAATCTGAGAAGAAAATCTACATTCAAGTGATTAATTTATTAGAAATCTATTTAATGAAAATTCTGCAGTCAGTGAAGTAATTTGACAGCTATGACAAAAAAATTACTTTGTATTTATATTTTCTTTTGTGATTTTCAGTCGTATAAAACGAAATGTTTGCTCAACAGTTTTTCAACACAATTAGTATTTTAATATGATATTTCATTATTATTTTTTTTTGTCGAATCAAGTGTTTTTAATGACGATAAAAGAATTACGAAAAGCCGATTTATCAATATCAATTGTGTTTTGATTAAATGTAATAGTTAAACAAGAAATGTACTACGATTAAATTTCAGTTTATCGGAAAAATTTAGTTTATATTTTATTAACATTCATTCAAGTTCATTTATAATATTTAATTTGCTTTAATTTTATTAGCGCTATGGTGATTCAACAAAAAAAGTCAATTAATCAGAAAGTAACATAGTTCACCAGTGCAAAAGGATACCTTGAAAAAATATCAAAGTAATTTTTCACAATTAACATTAAACTACTAGGTAATTTTGCGGAAATTATTATTAAGACTTCAGAGAGTTCGATAATTTTGTTCTATTTTAGTTTTTCTTGAACAACGAACAGAATTAAAGCATGTACTAGCATTTTAAAATAATGACATTCAAGACGTCAACTTAAGGTCTGTCTACACCGCAGTAGTCTTCTTAGAAAAAGTACGTTCAACACAATAAACTAATATGATAAACAGAGAACTCATTTGTATAATGTATACATTCGGTGAGTCACTCGGTGTTATCTATTGAATATAAACTATCGACTGTTGAGCTTTCTCAATTATTTCTGCACCATTAGAACTCATTAATAATAATAATAATAATAATAATATTCCGTATGTTATAACGAAGCATTAAAAATCAAGTCATACAGACTGACAAGAAAGAATTTTCATTAGATCAATGGAATTACTATATTAGTATATAGGAAACTAAAAATCAAATCAAAAGTTTTTTTGACTTTAGTATTAGTAATAAGAAATGGCACACAAATGAAGACAGACTTTCTTTTCTTTTCATCCTCTTTTAGTGCTCATTATTAACTGAATCCAATCGAAAATCATGCTGTTCTCAGGAGACCGTATAATTTGACACGAATAGAATAAAAATGAGAAAATTATGATGATGTCTTGAATAGCAGGCTATATATTTTCAATCAAATGGTACATAATTTTGGTAGTTAGATTGTTTTTGTTTCCTTAACTACATAGTAGATAATAAAACTATCGAACGCATGAAAAAATTTTCCAGAAATATATATATTATCGACGCTTTTCTCTTCCCTTTGTGCATGTTTAATCACTTGTAATATTCTAGGGCATGAAATAGAAAATAGTGAGTAAGATTTAATAATAGTGTTGAACGGCGACTGAAAAATCTATTAAAATATAGCATATTAAAGTAAACAATTGAAGTTCTGAGTATTTTTATATGCACGAGACATTAGTAATTTCTATCAGATTATGAATGATGCTCAAATTCAGAAACGGATGTCTTTTCTTTCTGATCATGCTACTATAAACAAACAAACTGTAACTATCATGGTCGACTGATTAGTTGATCCATGAAAGAAATCTAAAGATAGGGAGAGAAAAAAACAAATAGTAGAGAAAAAATATATAGATAAAAACTATGCTTATGAGATCAGTTTTTGAAAATTCAAGTATGAGTTGATCGGTAACAGTTAATAGCATTGCGTCCGTGCGCTAAATTCAATAGATTGCCTGGCTACACGATAAGATTTTTTCATTTATTGTTTTTTAAAGTGCGCATAAAAAACGGAAAATCAGCGGAAATAGATTTATTTTCTGGTAATAGAAAAAGTAGAAACTTCGAAGCAACAAATCCAGTAGAATTAGCATTAGTTTGTATCTTGGATTCATCAATATTATAATGAAATTATACGAAACTCTTCTGCATCTTTCTCGCCTACATATTCATCATATAAACATCTTCCATACAATAGAAATAATTCCCGTATGTTGTTTTACGCTTGTTCTCATGCTACACAATTATTTTTGCGCATAAAAGGCTGGGAATGATGTGGAATAAAACGATAGCAGAGAGAAAAAAGTATATGACGTACGTGTTTTAGTTTTATTCATCTACAGTCATTTTCATTCATAGTTTTTGTTGACGAGTACCGCATCAGGGGAATTTGTCATCGCAGTGGATTTGTTAAATCAGAAGGATTGACATTGTTCATTGTTACGTCATCAAGGCGATCTGTCACGCGATATTCTAATCACATTTTTTTTCCCAACTTAAGCGTATACAAAACAAAGCAATGAATTTATTTTCGTGTTTATATTGCCTATTATAGATGTTGGCACTTGAACGCATTCGTACTATTGCTATTTTATGTTTAACTGTATTTGGATGCACAGGAAATATTTTAATATTAATTGTTGTTTATCAAGGATATTTTCGAAAAACAGCTTCAACTGTATTAATATCTGCCTTATCGATTTCGGATTGTATTGTATTATGTTTACAAAGTTTACAAATCGTTACCAAACTTCACCCACAAGTAACATCCTATGATTGTGTCTTACTCTTTTTTATGGATGCCTTTCGTCTTTTATCTGTTTGGCTGGTTTGTATTATTAATATTGAACGTTGCTCATTGGTATTTAATCCATGTTATATGCCACGTTTAACTTGTCGAAGAAAATCACAGATATTTGTGATAATATTATGTATTATTTCATTGCTTGTATTCAGTCACTATGCTAAACATATGCATATCGAATATGTTTATAATTCAAATAAAACAATTCCAATACGTTCATTTTGTGTATTCAAACCGAATTTTCATCGTTTAGTATGGGAATGTATAAGATCTGGTTTAACATATTGGTTTACCGTACCAGTATGTATTGTTTGCAATCTTATTATAATTCACCGACTTCGTCAAGCATCAAGTATTGAACGAGCATTACATAATATAAATCCAGGAGTTGATCAACTAATGAATACAAACAAATTCGATCTATCAACTAAACAACGACAACTAACAGCGATGCTTCTTTCATCATCAATTTGTTTTGTATTAACATCAACACCATCAACAATACATACAACATATATATTAATAACTGGTAAAGTGGATAATGTTCAATACGCAATACATATATTAACAAATATTCTACTTCATTTTCATCATGCATCAAATTTTTTAGTCTTTGTTTTTTCTTCTGCTCGTTTTCGTATTGAATTAATGCATTTATTACGTCGATATATTGTTTGTCAGATTTGTATGCTGTGGTATAAACGTTCAATACCTAAAACTGAACGGATTCTCATTATTTCAACCAAACAACATAAAACACCAAATAAGTTATTAACAAAAACAAAAGAATCGAAACGAAATGTGAACGTTCAATATCATGATGAAGTCATTGAATTCAAAATGAATGACCATGAACAGCCTTAAAGACAAAGGGCGCGTTCTGTTTAATAATAAAAAAGAAAAAGAAACCTTTTACATTTCTTTGAAGAACGATTTTTATTTAATTTGAAAAATAAAATACAATAACGACGAAATTGTATACCTTAGATTCAAGATAAATATTTTGCTAGGAACAACATTTGTAATCTTTTATCTCTGCAAAGCAGAAATCTGAACTTTTGTTCTCAACGTGCAGATTTAACAAGCCATTTCTATGTACAGTATTGATTATCCTATTGTATTCATCCAACTATGACTTCAGGATATTTTATCAATGAAAAGAGGTTCGTATTCATATGTCTATAGAAAAACAAAAAAGAAACTCACTATATTGATAGCAAATGTTTGTATCGAAACCACAAACATCATATTGTATGCTCGTAAAACTAATGCACTATCTACAAACATATTCTACTGATTCATAAACATCTCGTCCATAAGTGCAAAATAAGAATCACATGGCAATGTTTATTTATATGATTATATTTTTTTTCTATGAAATAGAATGTATTCATTGTAAAATATCATTAGTTTTCTATCTTGCTTGACTAATGGAATTTAACAATGAATACGATTAACATACAACGTTTATAAGCAGTGATCACTGACTGGATCTCGAAAAAGGACCCCGCCGGATGAAAAACATTTCTAGAATCGATATCCTTTTTATATAGTATTGTAGAGCTCGTTGAGATACATCAAATGGTAAATAGGAAGTCAAGTTTTCATAAAGGTTTCGTGTAGTTACAGTCGATATACTCTCTATACTGGCATAGAGACATGCATGGTACAAATAGAAAATGTACTCTCCTATGATCGTCTCAAATGAGTGTATACAGATTTAGTTTTATAATTCAGTTCGATACAATTATGAGTGGTGCTCAATTTTTTATAATTCATAGTTTTCATCACTTCTGCTTTGCTATTTAAAAGAGTCATCTTCTATCAATGAATGACATTTATTCACCAAAAATGCACTTCACTGTTTTCAGTCCTGTGCAGTAGAACAATGCGGTAACAACGTGAAACTTTCCTAAAAACTGCCCGTCGTTGAACTCTACATATTCGATAGATCAAGTTTTTCTGAGCAGCAAAGGCTCATTGGTAATCTTGAAAATAGTGGTAAAAAATCGACTATTTTGTCATAGATAGAGGTCCCAGTACATACACAGTATTCTAACAATGAGCAGCATAAATTCTGAAAAATTTTCTGCATCTATAA
>OENM01001134.1:25715-40389 GCA_900239745.1 Rotaria magnacalcarata | reverse complement strand
CCACACACATACACCACCGCACCACACCCACACCCACACACATACACCACCGCACCACACCCACACCCACACCCCACACCCCACACCCTTCGCCCAAGTGCTCGTGTATATTTCAGTATGTGACAGATGACCACGAAAACGTGTGCCATTATTCATGATACAATATTTTGCAACCTATTTTGCCAATGTCTCCTTCATATCTATCTTCAGATTATCTTCATGGCTAAGATAAATGCATCGTTCATGTCTCATATATCAATTCCAGCGCTAGCATTATTTATATTGCTTTTACTATTTTTTCATATGAAAACGATCCTCATCATGGTAATAAATAATTTTAAGAACCAACCGACATGCATATCAGTACATCGTATTGAGGAAACAGATACGTCTACTCAAATTTATGGCTGGAAAGTGGTTGGGCACACATATGACGAGCAAATTCGTCTTCGGGACATGGCTACTGTTGTTGCTGCCTGGCCTGAAACTGCTGAGGATAACGTACCTACAGTGCCATGTTTATCAGCTGATGGACATTTGCTTGTGCTTAGTGCTAGAGCAAGTCGTGTACGTTATGGTGTAAGCGCGACTTTTATAATGATCTACCCTAACGATGTTACACGTGTCTTACCAAAAAAGAATTCAGCGCAACCGTTTTCTTCTCATTTGTTCAGCTTGTGGTGTATTTTTGATGATGGATCAGTGACATCTGCCTATAGTTACGATTCAAAGTATGGCAGTGAACGTGTATCACTCCTCGACTGTCCACTCAGTCCCTTTGCTAGTGACCAATTATGGCGATACAATCGGACATTAAGAGTGTATCTCGCTTCGACAACAGACAAAGATCGAAATGCACCCATACTGAAAGCATTTATCACTGTCCCATTGCCTTCATTTTTCTCGTTGAATTCTAGTCAGGAATTGTTAACATTATGTACTTCACCGCTGCACAATGGAGCTGAGTATTTAACTCAATGGATAGAATTCCATCGACTGGTCGGTTTTCGAAAGTTCGTTGTTTACAACACAACTGATACCCATGAACGCTTGTCATCTGTTGTCAATACTATCAATCGAAAATATTCGAATCTAGTTGATGTTGTTCAATGGAATTTCTCATCTCTTTACCTGATCGACATTTTGCCGACGCGATACTTTCAGACTGAAGCTTTGCACGATTGTCTGATTCAATATGGTGATCAATCAGAATGGTTAGGTATGCTTGATCTCGATGAGTACATTGTGCCGCTTGATCCATATCAAACTGTGCTTGACTATTTGCATAACAACTTTCGTCGACGCATCATCGGGTCAATCAATCTATGGAGTCAATTCTTTTGCACAAAAGAGGCTAATCAGTACACACTAGAAGAGAATAATAAAAGCCGTTTGATTATTGACCGCTTTATTTTGCGTGCACCTGATCTTTATAAAAAGGGACGTGAAAAGTACCTTTATCGGCCACGTTTCGTTCAGTATTTATCTATTCATCATCAGATCATTGGACTTGCCAAGCAACAGACCTCACGAAATCATATACTTTTGGCCCATTATGCATCTATGAGTCGACTGCGAAGCATGCCAGGCTGCAGTAGTGGTCAATATGTGACAGATACGAGTGTTCGAGACCGATTCGCTAAAAAAGTCAAGGACGCAATAGAAAATTTGATGGTATAACAGTATATTTGTGCTAGAAACGACAAGTTTTGCGCAAATCATTAGTATTGCAACGCTCCACAAATATTTACCACATCACCTATAACTTTTCGAAAAACCATCGATAATCGCTCTTTTCACAAAACATCGTTCTCACTTACAACTATTTATCCCGTATTGCATGTATCTCTTCTCACTATTATTCTATTCGAAAATCCACAAACTTCTCGAGCTTTTAGTTCCAAAATCATCTGTTCTAGTTCAATATCAAATTCTTTCCTACGTAAATTTACTTGAAAAGTTATTTTAAGAAACCTAGATCTCCAAAATTACAATCAAAGCGAGAACTATCTTATTTCAATAGCAGTTACCATAAAATAGGAATTGTTGAAGTTTGGAGAAACCAGCAAGCTAGAATTTCACTTCTTTTTTTGATTATTTTACTATCTATTTTTTCTTAACTTTTCATTGCAACCCAGGTTCATGATTACGATGACCGTAAACAGACCGTGTTGCACCCGTTTGGTAGCGACCGTGCATCGCCATGACGTATACACCGAAACTGGTGCCGCAATACGACCGTCTTTAAACGGATACGAAGGGAAACGCCGACGTTTACCACCGTATATCACCGTGGACTGCTGTGATTAGTGTCACATAAATGAAGCCGTGTCGATGAATTCCACAAGATACCTTTTCTCGGTACCTTCGTTTATTTCCCCATTGTATCTAAACACGAAATGTAAAATAAAAATGCATATAAAAAATGCCCCTAAAGGCATTTTTCAAAACAAACCCCTTTAAAGACGTTTTTCACAAAAAGTCTGATTTCTCCGTTGAAATCATCTCAAACAGTACTGCTACTCATAAAAAGACCTTTGAATACCTTTTTGACATGCCTCTAATCAGTTGAATAAGATTTCAGCTTATTTACATGGTGGAAGATATAACTCCTTTAAACGCTTTTAAAGGCATTTTTCGCAAAAAATCTGATTTCACCGTGAAAATCGTCTAAAAAAGTACTTTACTCATAAAAAAAACTTTAAATGCCCTTTTCTACATTAATCCATCCATCTGGATGAAGAATTCGACTTATTTACAAAGTTCAAGATGAAACTCCTTTAAACACCTTTAAGAGACAATCCATGGCTCACTCGAGAAATCATGTCATAAAAAAATGTTGATCTACCTATTGTATCATCGCAAACGAAAGAATATGTAAAAAAAACCTATAAATTCAAAATTTTAGACTTCGCTGAGTTACTTTTCAATAGATCTGATAAAAACATTAGAAGCGTCTTCATAAAGTTTAAAAAATAATTATCATGCTTTTTTCATTGTTTTCTGTTCGTAGTATGTGCTTGTCTCTGTTCTCAAAGTCAATCAAATGGAATCGAATAATATCTCAAAATATAGAGCAAGTTTTGCTCTACAAAACTATATATTTAGATTTTTCTTAAATAATTTCTAAACATATATATGTAGGACCAATCTTCAAAAGATGACACAAAAAAAATACGTAATAATTTGAAAATTGTGTGCTGTTTTCAGTGTTTTTATCAAAAAAAATATCAAAAGACATTCGGGCCGACAATAGTGTAACGGTTTTGCGTTACTTGCGGTTTATTCTTTCATATATTTATGGAAGAAATACAACACAAAGGGGAGAAGAGGATAGGAGAGGAATATTGAGCCAAGAATGACTGGTGAACAACAATTGAACAAGGGTATTTATAAGTGCGCGCGAACGAGAGAGAAAGAGAACAACGAAAGGAAGTGAATAATGATAAAGAGAGGCACTACTCTCAGAGATGATTGTATGACAGGTGAATCCGTCACAAATAGATTCTTATGGATTTGATAGACCAGAAAAACTGCACAATAAGCACCTAAAAAAGCAAACAAAAAATACGCACATAAGACTTTAATTTAGCAGAAAAGATAAACGAAGGTTACCCTGATATAACACTTTTTTATGGTATTTTCGAAATCTGTGAACTAAACGACAATATAAATAAAATTTTCTCTCAACGTGAAGACTAAGCAAATATAAAACATCTAAAATCTATTTGTCACGTTAGTTCGATAGCTGATTCAATAAGATATGATATTTAAGATGAATTTCTTCATTCTCTCTTTAGATCTACTATAGTCAAGGGGGTGGGTGTGGGTGTGGATGTGGGTGTGGATTATGGATGGGAGTTGGTGTGGGTCTCAGTCACGGCGTGGGGAAGAGTATACCCATACTGATAGCCACATCCGCACACACCCACACCCTCAATCGATCAAACATGCTCAATTCGAAATTACTTATATGATTCGACCAATATCAGAAACGATGAGAAATATCCTTAGAAATAATATCCTATGCAAGAGGGATCAAACGAATCAATACATTGAATTATATTCGAGACCTCTTCATGCAACAGCTACTCGTTGTCGTTCTTGTAAAGGGGAACTTAAAGAAATGGGTAAATTTTATATTTTTTCTACTGAAACGCCTGAAATTCAACATGAATGCACCACATGTTCGTGTCCTGCCAAAAAGCATGTTCCAATCGATTATGCTCTTAATTATAGATGGTCAAATACTACTTCCATTGATTATCAAAACAAAATAAGCGATAAACTATATAGCTTGTGTCATATGAGTGCCAGATTAGCATATTTTCTCTTTCATACAGCATGTTCTACAAAAGATGACCCATTTTTGAATGGTCTGGAATAAATGATTGCTGAAGAAACATATTTGTGAAATTCAAAAATCAACTGATTTAAATAAGGAATTGGTCCTAGCATTGTCGATACTTGAAAATCAATATGAAGAATGTATGCGTAAAATAGAACCGAACAAAGAAAAATTGGATCTATCGGCTTTATATGAGGTGATTAAGGTCATCAGTGAATATCCTATGGTGCGTGAACAGTTAAAAGCCGTTAAGAAACGACAACATTTGCTGATTGAACAATACGAATATGAAGCACATAATATTTGATAAATATATAATTTGTAAAACTTTTTCTAATAAAATTTTCTTGCGGTGAAATCATTCGAATTTAAGTTATATTGATAAATGTGTATGAGAGGATGTGGGTGTGCATTCTTCTCAAGGGGGAAAAAGCGGCTCCTGGCTCCTTGGATTCTCGCGGCTCCTCATGGATTCTGGCGGATTCTATGGATCCTAGTGGATTCTGGCGGATTCTATGGATCCTAGTGGATTCTGGCGGATTCTGTGGGTCCTACTGGATTCTACTGGATTCTACTGGATTCTACTGGATCCTGCTGAATTCCAATGGATTCCTATGGTTTTAGTGGATATTTGAAGATATGTGAAGATCAGTATCTACTCCTTATCGCTGTCGCTTGCTTTTTTTTAGTCGAAAATTATGGCTTATCCAGTTAGACAAAGCTGCTTTTTAAGGTTTTCTATTGTAGCTTCTTAGCATGATATTTGTCTTCGCAACATAAAGTTTCGTAATCATTAACATCCTGTAAAAGGTTATCCAACAACTCTTTTAGCTGTCAAGGGAAAGGTTAAAAATATAACTTGTAAATCACATGAAAACATGAATTTTGAATCTTTTTTCATTAGAATATGGGATAGAGTGATGAATTTATTAGGGATCTTTCACATATTAGGTCATCACGTTTTATTTTCTTATGGAGCGTCTCCGTCTTTTGCGGTTACTTGTCATTTTCCCGAGATTTCCTCCTTCCCTCTCCCAGAGTGACATCATCAAAGTAATTTTCAAATGCTTTATGCAATATCTGATACAAAGACTGACAAAATAATTGAAAATCGTGTGGCAAAACGAAGTCGATCGCTATTTTTCTTGATGATTCTGAACTAATAAGACGTCTCTTCGTATAAGAGGAGCGACTAGAACAGTCTGAATCTTACTTTAGCTCTAATCACTCAACAACAATCATGCAGATATGGAATTGATCCATGTAACGATATATGCGGAGAGTGTCCAAATCCCATCCGTGGATGTAACGCTCCCGTTTAAGTGTAATCTATACATGATGTTTGGGAGTATGGCGCCATTTATTCTTATGGTACCTATTACCTTTATCGTTCTGTCCTTGATATTTCTCTTTATTTCTTATTCTCCTTCGTTTTCTCAAATGCTTGAGTATTTAAATGTGTGCTTTATACGTAATCAGGGCGATTTTGTGATTTGAAGAGTTAAATAAAGCGCAATGCCGCCAGCACAGACATCTCTTCTATCTAAAAATCGTTACAATCCATGCCTAGAAAATGTATAATCTGTGATGAACAGCTGCTAAACGTGGTTTACTAAGAAAAACACAATACAATTAACGGAAATAAGTTAAAATTGTTAGTTCTATTACTGATTACATAATGAGTTGGAATTTGAGGGTGTGGGTGTTATACCGTTTAAATATCGATACTCAATGTGATAAGATTATAGCTAGTAGTGTCCGGATTCTCGCTCCATTAGACTCTGTTCCCAAAGAACAGAAACCCAATTGAATATTCTTTTTCACGCATTTTGGACAATTCAGAGATATTTATACATGCTTATTCTTACAGCTTGTATCAAGTTACTACGCGTTACTGAATTCCAATGAGTGGGAATTCATAATGGGCTCCTGAGCACTCAAAACTCAGACTGAGTTTCGATTTTTTATCTAGATACAGGAGCCTAGATCGGATTCATAAGCACGAGAATCCGCACAAAATTTAGCGCTCTAAGAAAGGTAACCCCCAGTTGATGTTCCCGGTTCCTAGAAACGGAATCTTAAACTCACTGAGGATGCACTGTTAAACGTTATCGTTAAGACTGGTAAACTCAGTGAATGAGTCAGCAGCTTGTCTTAATGACTGTTTTTTATACTGCGTAGACGTCTTTCCAGAGATGTGTAAATACGAATACAAGCTGTATTCGTATTTGTGCAGCCTTCCGTCTTTCTGTTAAGAGATTGTGCTAATGCTATCTAATCGATCGGCCGTCACCGTTGATTTTTCATGTTGTCATCGACTTCATCGTTAGTCTCAACCGTTGTATCCATAAAAATCAAACCTCTCATTTATGACATCTTTGCTAGGAAGTAGCTAGGTTTTATCCTCACTCTGTACTGGTTTTGAACTAATGGCTATTTGATTTAATTTTCACACTTTATAACGCCAAAAATCGTGTCACTTGCGCTTTGTTGATCTAACAAATATATTATTACATGATAACATTTATGATTTCATCATCTCTGTTGAAAGATTCCTGTCCTCTTTATACTGATGATGTAATATGTACGTAGTGGCAAACTATGTAGTAAGTAGCAATAATCCATGTATTTTTTCACTTTTTGCAATAGCTAGCACTCCCTACTATATTTGAAACAAAACTTGTTCATAGCTGTCAGTTCATATATTTGAACCGATCGTTGTAAACCCAGTCATATTTATGTACTTGTTAGAACTTTGCAATTTAACATGATGAATTAATCAATACACTGACAAAGTCACCGGTAGAAACAAAATAATATTATCTTTCCAACAATATTGTCTATATTACAAAAAGGCTAAATATCTTTTTCAGGACTATTGTAACACATTCTCAGTCATAGAATAATATGAACAATGAATCCTTCAGCTCTTCTCTTTCTGTGTACAATAAAATCTGTAAGTTTTTTTCTAAGCATTTAGATTCAAGAAACGATAGATAGACCATTTAGATCTGTAAACAAAATGCATGGTCACTTTCGTAATTTTTTCAAAACTCGACCAAAGTCATATAGATCCGACATATATGAGTCTCGTTGTATTCTTTAGCAACTGAAAATTGTTTAAAATATTGATATAAATTCACTAATCAAAATGGATCCTGGTGGATTCTGGTGGATTCTATGGATCCTGGTGGAATCTACGGCTCCTGGTGGATTCTAGAATCCATCAGGAGCCACCAGGAGCCGCTTTTCCCCCCTTGATTCTTCTCCTCTTTTGACACGGATATCCAGTTATACATTTCACTTTTCTTTCTAAACAAGTTGTGCCGATATTGATGACACGCTTCTATGATTCTCCTTCATTCTCTTTCTGTTCTCTTTCCGTCGTTCTAATATATCTCTCTCCTGTCTCTCTCCTATATATACGTGTGTTATGTATGAAGTTGTGACACTCTGGATATGTGAAGAAGCGAATAAACATCATTGCCGAGAGTGGCGGTAAGCTACTCCACCTCTATCTAGTTTGTCATTATGTATCAACCCCAAGCAGGGGCATATTGATCGTTACACAAGTTATATCTTCATTTATTACAATACCTTGATAAAGTTCTCGAATTGGATACATCAAACAAGCATGATTGTATTCGTATGCGTGTAAGTCTGAAAATGAGATTTTCTGGGTATGGGTGACGGTGTGGATATGAATGCTAGTTTGGGTATGCCTGTCCCTGTGCCTATCGGACATTCACTTTCTTCACACATCCACACCCAACTTACTTCCTATGTTGATATGATATCAAAATACTATTGTAAAATATTTTCTATTGTGGATGTGTGTCATTGTCTACGCAACAATACCTTTATTTTATTTTCCAGCACTTGCATACAATCTTCTAACGTTAATCTAATTATCTCTCTGTTTTTAATCATGCTAAACTTTCTCCAAGCCGTCAATTTTCCCTTTTGAAGATAGTGTGAAATCACGTTAACATCTTTAATATCACTAATCATCCGAAAATAGTCAATTAGCCGTGCGTGTGGTACCATAGTTATTTGACCTTGAAATTCTTGTAAAAATAAGAAAGACCAATCTTGTTCACAAACAGCAGGTAATAAATCTAACATTCCCAATACTCGTAAGTTTTTTTTTCATATCTTCTTTCAAAATTAATTTCATGGCTGCTAATAAAAATCCTCCACGATATGCTCCTCCGTGTAAACGCCAACCTGATGGTAGGCCACCTTGTCCACGAGCATTAAAAAAGAAAGGAATAATATGTGGATTTGTTTGACTTACTAAAAAGTAACTACATCCAAATACTTCTGACAAGTAATTTAACGGTATATCATTTTCAAAACTTCCATCTCGGTATTTTAATCCTTCACCATCTAAAGAACTATAACTTATTTGACCATCTTTATTCACTATTTTCTCAATTAAATGAACTGGATGAATTAAACCAGGTACAACTGATGAAGCTAATACAGCTGAAGCAATTGTTACATTTGGAGTTGATAGATAATTGAGACAAAGTGGTGGAGAATGTTTTCGTGCATTTGTAGCGGTGATATTTAATATACGACCAGTTTTTTCATATGCTTCTTTGAAAGTTAAGCCAATTTTTTCGAATCCATCTGCTCCAGCAAACCATTGTAATTTTTCTAACCAAACATCTTGATCGAACATAGCTCGGCATTTGAAATAACGTTTAATTCGATCGATCCACGGAGCATCAAAACAATTCAAATGAGGTAATAATACTTCAGCTTGTAATGTTGATTGTAGTTCGTCGTCTGATCTTGTACATACAACAGCTGCTATTATGGCTCCACTACTTGTACCACTTATAATTTTAGGTAAATAACCGGAACATACGAGTGCTTTTACAACTCCCCAATGATAGTGACCAATTCCAGCACCACCAGATAAACATAGTGCTGTTGCGCCATAATGAGATTTCATAGCTTTTAAAGCTTGTAATACAAATTTAGTTGATAGAATTCCCTTAGAAGAGTTATCAGTAGCTAGTTAAATCGTTGATAGTTTGTTCGATAAATGGACTCTGTAATGCAGAATTATCACTATTGATATTGGTATTTGTCAGTAGCTGTGTTGTACTAGGACTAGTTAATAAAGGTGAAAGATCATCAGACTTATTTGTTGTAACACTATGATGCCTTTCATCCGCTTGCGCAGTCGTAATAGAATTATCAATTGTTGATGATAAAACATGCGTTGGATGTGTTTTGCAGACTTTAAGCGATTGAGCTTGTTCCGTTAAATACTTTAAACTAGTGACAATCTCTTTAATATATTCTTCCATAACACATTTAGTTCCAACTAAGCTTTTTGAATATAAATGTTCATTAAGAATTCCATTCATACTTTTATTAATACACATTTGTAATTTTTTAATAAGTTTTTCACTATCTCTCAATTCTCGATATCTTTTCAATTCATCAGTAAATGTTCGAGTTAAATTTTCATCATAATATTTTGATTCAGAACTTGCTTTCCATATTTCTCTTCCATGTAATTTATCAGTTTCAAAAGCATATTCATACCATTCTTCATAAGTTTCAGCATTATTCAATGTTGATGGTCGAATAAATATTGATTCTAGTAAACGAATAAAATATCGTAATAATATGTAAAGAAATAATTCAGCGAGAACAAATGAAATAAAAAATAAAAATATTGGCCATTTTAATACACGACGAGTACCCAGCAAAAGACAAAAGAATGATATAATAGCAATCGTTACATATAATGAATGTGTTGCTGTAATAGTATAGTCAAACCATTGAAATACTAGCTGAGGTAATATGATAAATAATTTATTTTCGTAAATAATGTAAAGCACCACGCAAACGATAAATAAACCAATAAACATGGCTGAAATTATTCACGAGCAATTTAAATACGATTAAGAACAATATTAGAATTTTGTTTTCGTAACAAATAAAGCAGACGCAACTTGTTGTTTTCTTCTACTTAAAAGTTAAAATCTATATTATTCTACATGTATGTATATATATATATATAATTTTATAGTATCTACGTCGAATATCTTCTATCAAGACTCCCATATTCTATTCTAAAATGTAATCTTTCCTTTTGTGAAGTTGAAGACTGAAAAAGGAGCAGTACAATAAGAAAAACGTTTCCCGCTTTAAGAACATTTAAAAACATCAGAAAGAAAACGTACGAGTGGTGGAGATGGCAAGGTGATAAGACAGCCACACAGTTCTCACTTAAAATCACATTGAATATACTGAATTTAATTTGCCGTGAAGAGAGTAGATTTTTAACTGCCAAACAATTTTTCAATCTTCAGAATTATTACTTTGCATAAGGTGCATAAGCAACATGAACGTGAGGAAGCGCATCCCAATCGAGATATAGTTACTTGTACTGCAAACATGATATAGAACATTGCATATCAGCAGCCAAAACTTGAGTGATGAATAGGGATGTTCGGTTCTCGACTTAGAACCGAGTCGAAAGGAAACGCGATTCCTGTTTCGAAGTTAGAACAGGACCTGGGCTCTCGGTTCTTAGCTTAGAACCAGAAAATAATTCTTTATATTTATCAAGCTGACATTCATGGTATGCTAGCGTTACTTGAGCGTACAATGAAGAGAGTCCTACTCACTGATCTCTACACTCACAATCACCAGTCGTGCTTCGCCAAAAGTCGTTATCACAAACTTCGATATGCCCTTAGATAAAAACAAAAAGAAGAGTTGCATTTTGCTTTCTTTTCTCCGCCGAAAAGAGAGCCACCCAATTCACGTGTTATCAGCATGATATCCTATCGCTTTCACATCGTTGTGTTTGCTTACAGAATTTGAAAAAAAGAAAAAGACAACACATTACAAGTGTGTAGCTGACTGAAGCACGTTGCCAACGAGTGCAGAACGCAGACATTTTTTTCCGCTGTTGTCTTGATCCTCCACATAGAATTGAGAGCGAATCCATGGTAAACCCACCACAGCGTGGTATAATTCGAACGGCGATGGGCTCTTGACATCCAATTTTACGTATCTAGAGATGGGTGTGGGTGTTAGTATGGGGTGTGTCTGGGTGAAAAAACGACCCACACTCCATTATTGAAAAGATTAATGCATAGATTGACATTTGTTCGTTCTTTTCAATGAAAAACAAGCAAAACAATTGATTTGCTTGATTGAAGTTACCTGAATAGAAAACAGTCGAGTCTTCATCATATAGTTATCAGATGGTCAAGTGATTCAGATTATCTAGTAGAATTCAATATTTAATTTCATTTTAAATTTTAAATAAAGAAAAAATAAATGTTAATTATTTTTTGTTTCTTTCAAATTTAAATACAAATGAAATTTCTATTGACATGGCAGTTTCTTGATCCAATTCATTGTGACACCTTTATAAAGATCTCATTTCATTTCGTCATTTTAATGTTAAACCTATCAAATCGATAAGAAACTGTTCAACTAACAAGAGCAGCAAAAGCACAATAACATGTCCTTTTTACTGCATTTATCGATCGATTTTCAGTGAAAGCTAAAGAGAAGAATTCTTTTTTTTATGAAAATCCCGACTAATTCTACTTCGACGAATATATTTTAATCATTCATCTATATAAAAATAGTTCCTGCATTTGGAATAAATTTGAAAACATTTCTTGAATACTTTCGAAACGTAATATTGTTAGAAATACATTGAATAAATGTTTTTAATTAAATTCCAACATATCACGATAAAATACGAAATAATTCAATGAGAAAATTACTTGAATAATTCCCGAGAAAGAATTAATAAATATTTTTTTAAACATATGTATGTTCATTCGATCTCGTACTACAGTATTGATGAGGATGGGTGTGGGTACGAGTGCGATGAATATAATATTCATACCTTCAAGAAGATCATCTACTTTTTTTCTGTGATTTGAATTATTCGTATTTTTAACTGATTTCTTTATTTGTCATTAACTGAAATATAATATGTATCTCTTTTCAATGCCTTTATGACAACAACAATCTATGAGAATTTTATTGTTACTAACTAAAACATGCTTCTATTTGTTCATAAAAAATAGAAAACTGGTGAATGGAATAAATAAATAAAAAGAATTCAAATTGCTTCAATTTGTCTATACTATCTATTTGTTTTCCATTCAATGATATAACTCTTGTACGTCGATATTAGACTAGGTAGCTAATCTTTTCAGAATATTCTTTTGCAACTTTTTTATTTTTCTCACTATTTCCATCCTGTATTAATATGATAATTAAATTGGATATGGCGGAATAAACACTGTTTGACATTAAAAAAACTTAGAATTAAAAGAAAAATATTTTTATTGAATATCAGATAGTATCTTATTATTAGACAAAAATATTTCACAAAATTATTTGAGTTTTATAGAATTTCTATCTGATCTAATTCCTCAAAATCTTCAACTATTTACTGATACTTTGTGCAGTGCTGGCGATTGATAATAGAAACGAGCCATTTTTCTCATGTGTATTTGTGACTCGATACTTCAAAACATTCTTATTGTCAATTTGCTTTCAACAACCTGCACAGTTGGATGTTTGACATATCAATAATATTATTATTTGCTAGACGTGTCTATAGGCAATTGTTTGCTTCTTGATATCATTCATCAACCTACGGAAAAAGAAGAAAGTTTGCATTTTGCTTTGGTGAAATGATTATTTTTAATAATTAGTATGGATTGAATATATTTATACGTTGAAAATATCTTCTTCTAATCATTAGTCTGTCAAGAAGTTATTTGAACAGATTAAAGTATTTAATTAATACAGAAAATACATTGGCTGTGCAAATGGTATGATTGTATCTATTACACAAATGTAACAGCTGGAAATAACGAAACGATACGGTATATTGCATCTGAACAAATTAAAATGTGTTATGAAATCGTTCGTTTTCAACAAACAACTACTTGAGAAAATTCTGCAAAAGAATGCAATTTTAGAAATTTGAAAGTGATGAAATATACTGCTTATATAACAAGCGGGGTCAGTCATTTCTGCAAAGCATTCATTCATCCTTAGATTTGTAAGGATGTCAATGTAAGTATACTAAACACATTCGGCAAGTTTTGTGAATACGAGTATAGGACAATGAACACGTTTGAAGACGTAATTTGATAGCAATTTTATTTGAAATCAAAATATCGCATTGGAAGTTAATCATGGAACAACATCATATGTTATACTACTCTAGTTAATTGTTACTTTGGACTTCTATGTTTAGCTTGGCAGAACATATGTGGTAGCAAGTACTGTTCTTAATTTGTTTTTTTGACAATGAAATAGTTCAAAGAATTAACATCAGACCTCAGTAAACTATTATTTTCATCACATACTGCATAGTTCATTTGTGGTAATGGACAATTCCATGGCGATGTATTTAACAATTTGATTACTGTTATAATTATAGAACAATCATATTATTCTGTCAGACTGGGTTATGCATATTGAAAATATGATTTAAAATGGACACTTAATAACAGCCATTGTGTACAGAGAGGAAAATATAGACAAAACATTTAACTCATATGGATGAACTAGAGAAATGCATATTCTACCTGAAATGTGTATTAATCAGTGGAGTTAGTACTGCTTGTAACGATATGATGGATCATTTTCGTTCACTAGCTGAAAACAAAAAAGATTAATTATCCAGCAAGACCTGTTTTCAAACTAGAGTGTCAAACAGTGTACATGCTATATGAAGGGAAATTGTCGTCAGTATTACTCTATGTATTTTTTAATGGTAGTATCAAATGTATTGGTCATCCATTCAATGGATTCATTTTGGATTATATGACTACATTGATGTATATTTCTGTAGTGATTGTAACACATGAAGGAATTCTCTAGTCCGCAGTATAATAAGAATTGTCGAAATCACACCAGACAGTCACTTTTTTCTGTTTGCTGCGAAAATATAAAATGCATTTGAAAACATTGTGTTCAAATTAATATTGTTGATAGTTGGTATGATGAAGATAAAATCAATGGTTAAAGATGTTGTCTGACAAAACAACATCGATTCAATTGTTCTGAAAAATCATCTAAATGTTGATTAGTCTTATCAATTGGAAACGATTCTTTGGAATGAAACCAAGGCAAAGATGAATACATAATACGATTGAAGTGGAATTGACGTGAATAGGGGTGCATCAGCTCAAGCTCAAAAGCTCAGCTGAGCTGAGCGAAAAAGCTGTTCGAAAGTTCATTTCGGTAGGAGCTGATTGGTCTGAACAGCTCCTTTTAAAAGAGCTGATCTGATCGAACAGCTCTCGT
>OENM01001134.1:0-25456 GCA_900239745.1 Rotaria magnacalcarata | reverse complement strand
ACGAGAGCTGTTCGATCAGATCAGCTCTTTTAAAAGGAGCTGTTCAGACCAATCAGCTCCTACCGAAATGAACTTTCGAACAGTTCCTTCGTTCAGAGCTAGAGCTGAACTATTGCCCCCCTAGACGTGACCGTAAATGTAGAATATTCAATTCCATCGAATGTAATGTTCTCAAAGCCGACACCCAATCACCTTCAGAAGTACAGATCGATAGGCAACGGGAAAGTTCATTGTAGTTCGACAGTATGACAATGCTATGTGCCAATTACCGAAAGATTTGAATGGATCTCTTTGCGAAGAATGGAAATGTCCAAAAGATTAGTATCAATGTTGTTGGGTGGTTATTGTATCCAACTTGATGACTTATTATCTGGATCTTTAATAGAATGATATTGTCCCAATGTGTCATATGAGATCGCTCTTTTTCGGATCGTACAACTATCGAAACACAATTACGCATCGATCATTTTGGTCTGAACAATTTAAACCAACAAAGACGCCTTGATTTATCTTTTCAAATGAAGTTTGTGTCTTTTATTAGATTTTGTAATCACATGGAAGAGTATCGATCAAGGGGGGAAAAGCGAGACTCCTAAGTTGGAGTACAGTGAAGTACGGGTGGAGTACAGCGAAGTACAGTGGAGTCCATTCGAAGTACGAGGAGTACGTACTCACTAGACTTCAGCTAGACTTCACTCTACTCCACCCGTACTCCGCTGTACTCCAGCTGTACTCCAACTGTACTCCACTGTACTCCACCTGTACTTCACCTGTACTTCGCCTATACTCCGGAGTACTGGAGTCTTGCTTNCCCCCCCCCCCCCCCCCCTTGGTATCGATGCATATTAGTCAATTTTACTGATCCATTCAACTTTACTATTAATCGGCTTTGTATTAAACTGACGAAGATAGGCAATGGCATTTTTGATTTTTATGGAGGATTAGATGAATGGAATGTGTTGTCTTGCGGCAATAGTGTATTTGACCAACGTGCTTTTGATTTCTATTGCAACAATGAAGAATGTATAGATCACTGCTCAATTAAAGCAAATATTCTACTATGTGATCAGTGAGCAACACTATTACATCCATCTTGTCCACATTCTACACGTCATGATCTCTGTATGAATGATCATCCACGAGAATGTCAGTTATTTGAAACGAGGAAATATTATCGTGATCGTGACACAGATCGACTATATAAGTAGCATATTAGGCTAGTGAGAATAACTATATATAATGTAATCAAAATGTTTCCTATAAATTTCTGGTGATTATCTCATAATTAATTTTGAGATCATTTTTGTATTAAATTCTATTTAGGCAAGGGATCTGATTGTTTAATTGATATGTACGTTACGAAGATGAGTCTATGTGATATGCTGCTCTTCCGTCTATGCATGTGCAGAAATTGATAGAAAGCGAAAAAAGCTTTTACATAATTACAGATCTTCTTTGAAAAAACCTGGTTTTCTCTCATTTTGTTTTAGGTGTGTCGAGTCTTTAGAGAACTACCAGTGAAGTTTCATTCTTTGACATTATAATGTAATAGTAACTGTTTTCAAGCTTTCTCATTACATCTATCTTAAATGTGAGTGCGTATGATGTTGTTAACGAAGGAACCTTTCCAAGTGATTTATAGTTGTTGTGTCGATATTTTACCCAGAAATAGAACTCACTGAGACTACAAAATAATGTTTCTTAGCGAATGCAAGACTCCGAGAAAGAAGCATTCGTTTTGGTTGACACTTTTAGCCTATAATACACAGACCAAAAGATCTGCATGTTGGCAAAATTTCAGATCGAAATTATGTGCTTTGCTTTTTCAGTGAATCTCTTGTCAGAGGTGGTAAATCAAATCAAATGTTCATAACTCGAGAAAGAACGTCTATGGATTCGTCTTTTTTTAGTCTACGTGAGTCCTACTTATGGGAAAAATATCGGCGCAAAAGCTGTGAATCACTTGGAAAGGTTCCCTCGTAAGCTTTATTTAACAAAATGGATGTCGTATAACAATACTGATCAGAATAGACATTTGCGAGTATTAAAACGACATAGAAGTACCCGTGAAACAGACACACCCAATATTATAAGACGAGTACTCGACTTTCATACTCAGTTCCTGACACCAGTACTACTGCTAAGTACTCATCAGCTCGCGCAGCAATTTCTAGTGTGAGTACCTTCACTAGGGAGGTTACATTCGCTCAACAACACATTTAATAGAGTAGTGATTTATGTATTGCTGAGTGATCAATCATGTGACTAGTAAATAGAGAAAGTTATTAGTGAAAACGAGTATGTGTATTTCTAATGTATGAAATATACATAAAGAAAATGTTCACAGGATAAAGTCTATAAGACATTTCTACAGTTATATTAATTAACACTGCAAACGCTAAAAAAAACTACATCTGAATATTTTCTGTTGTACATTTATCGTTGAAATGTTAATAAACAGCAATTGCCCGATGTGATTTCCTTCTTGTTTTTCTTACTTTTTAAATATGTAACGAACTTCAAATTTGCTCGTCCACATAAACACTGTTCGCGTTGTTTGAATAGTTGAACTTGTTTGAAAACGATCCATTCCTTTTTTTGAGAAATCCAATAATAATCATTTGTTAAAAGAATTTTCAGATGTCGAATCTATTTTTCGATAATACATACCTTCTGAATTGATGACCATGTTTTCCCAGCACTTAGTTTTATTATTTTTGACCGAAATTTTTCTCCAGTTTTATTTACAAATAATGACTTCTTATCTGTTTGACTAGTTTTGCTTGTCCATGATGAACCACAAAAGGGAGCACGCATTAATTCAGAGCGTTTACAGACGATTTTTAACAACTTCGTTTTTAATTTATTAGTCATAATGTGCCTAATATCAGGTGAAAACTTTCTAGAATTTCGTTTGGAAACGACCGCTAAATAGCTTGTTCTAATCACCAATCAGTTTGATGTGTAGAAGTGAATAATAATAAATCTCTTTTTTCTATTTTGTTTGAAGATTGATTAGATAGTATATCATATATAGAATATAAGTGGGTGTACCCAACTTGGAAAGGTCAAACATTGGGCACAACGAATGGTGAGGGAAAATTATTAATTAGACCTTTTCCATAGAAAACGAACGAACAGAACGCAAGAGTATATGTCCGTTCTAGCAAAGATCAATCAAGTAGAAACAGAACATTAGTTTGACCTTTGAACTTTTCTGATTTTAATATGAAGAATACACAAAACTTTAACCCCTGTCTCTCTCCGTCTCCCCTCCCGCTCTCCTCGCTCTCTTCTCCCTATTTTACCCTGGTCCTCTCAACCCCTCAAGATCTATTTTTCGTTCTTTCATCGTGTCCTTCTGCTTCAAGGGTATATGTTTAAACAGACTGGTCCATATATAGTGTGTACAGTTGATAAAAAAAAATGCTATCTTGTTGAAGATATTGATACTGTTGGCGAAGTTATAATTGAAAAAAACTCGAAAAGAAATCTAAACTTGAAAAAATCTTTTTTGAATAAACAGAATAAGTTCAAACTAAATGACTTTTTATTTTAATTATATAAAGGATATTTATGTTAAATGAATATCTGAAGTCTATTCTATGATCCAAAACCATACACACAACATCTGGTATAGTCAATCACTAGATGATTTGAAAAACACCGTTGTTTTCTGTTTTAATTACAGTCGGTAGACAAGATAAAAAAAAAACTCTTGTCAAAAGAGGCAAAATTGCAATTTTTTTCTTCCGCTTATCGTCACTATTCTCGTACGATATCAGATCATCCTGAAAAACAACAACTTCCATGAGTTTGGTTTAACTCATGCTCTAGTATATAAGATGGTGATCGAAATCATCAATTACACAAGAACAAAATGGAAAATTTCTTTTTCACTGAAACAGAACTTAATTCGTTTTAATAATAATGTCTTTTCATTTTATTCCTCGAACACGAGTGATGACAGAGGGTGAAGCATATTTTAAAGATCTTCACATTCAGCGTTCACCCACCAACACCACATTTACACTAAGCGTGTTACTTTATATTTGCCTAAACAAATAATAATTTAAAAAAATCTTTCTAATGAAAACGTAAAATTTGATCTTTCTTCCACGACTTACAGAAATTCTTATCTATTTCCTCATATCCGAAAAAAATCTTTCTTTATTCCTTATTTTGAAGTGGGTGCAAATGAAAGTTCGACGGCGAGGGGAATTTTTTTATTTCTCACTCACACTCAACGTATACACATTCATACCTACAACCTCACACATCGAAATAAAAAGTATATATAGAATTTGATGACTTGATGTAATAATTTGATTGAATACGAATGTTTTCATCTAGTACTATTTGATCGACGAAGTGATAAATATTCGAGATCATTGTTATTGTTAACATTGTAAAGATTTATGCATGAGGTTAAATCTTTTAATTTGAAGAATACTACATCTGTTTGACATATAAAAATATATTTGACGAGAAGATTAATTAAACTAATATGTCCTTTCGAATTATCAAAAGAAATATTTTCTCTTCGCACAATTACTAAATAGAAATGAAAAAAACATACTTTTTTGTTTGTACATTTATATCCAACTAAATTCTATTAGTTCTGAGAGATTTCATTTAATATTTCTTCCATTTTTGAACTACAAGAAAATATATAGAAAAAAAACGATTTAATCAATTCTTGGTTCTCATATCCCAACGCGTGTTTGTTTGATTGTGGGAATTTGAAGTATGTCTAAACTACAGCAGAAGTGAACAAGTCATGAAGAGAACGACAATGAACCGTTCTAAAGATATCTCGTCAGATTTTCTTGTGCGTTTTTCTAGTGTTATTTATTTCAATATTAAAATATTAGTTAGGAATAAAAAATCTAAAATTTACAATGCGTTCGAATATGTGAATTTTACAAAGTTCGGAACATTGTTTTTTTTTCATTTTGTCTCGTCGCGACTATTTCGAAATGTCCCGATCCCGATTGTTCTGCGGGACAGGACTTTTCGGGATTGTCTCGCAGATCTCTAGTATGTGCCGATATTTTTACTTTGAATAAACGATCGTTTTACGTAAATTCTGGTGCTTGTGTTCTGAAATGATTTATCTTCATCAATGAAAAAAGTCCAAGTGACGAGTTGATGTTTTTTTAATGATAACAACAGTGAAATTGTTTCTATTTAAATGAATGAGCTTTTGTTCATGTTTTTATTTAAATAAGCAATTATAATAATCAAGGTATTTAGCAAACAGAAAATAATCTTTTAAATGTTCATGAAATTCTGATTTGTTAATAAAAAAGATGTCTATCAGTTTTGCACAATTATTTCGTGTTTCATTTTTTGTGATATTATGTATGACGTTCTTTAGTAATTGATAATCTGTTAGAAGAAAAATGCTATTTGGTAAAGACATTTTAGTCTTAAGTAAAAATTGTTCAAGATAATCTTCATGAATTTTAATCAGATTAAGATGAATAAGATAAAGATATTTAATGATTGATAAATTTTCATTTTCATGATTTGATTGTTTAAATAGTTGATTTCGATTAATTAAACTTAGTTTTTGCAATAATGGAAACGATTTTTGAATTTGAAGAAAAAGTTGATGTTCAAAAGGACGTTCATCAAATAAAGATACTTCAAGAACGCATTTAAATATTCCTTCAAGAAAATGATTTGTTGTACCATTGTAATATTTCAATAGATATGGATATGTATAAATATGACGTTGACTATAATTTCTTTCTTGAAAATAATCCACACAAGAAATAATTTTATTATCTTTAAAATCATTGAATGTATGTTGAATATCTTCATTTGATTAAAAAAAACGATTGATTGATAGAATATTAAATGTAAGTTTGTTTAAAAATGGTAAATGATTTATAACATTCCTCTTCAAATCATTCCTATCAACAAATGTATTTCTTCTCGAAACTTTAAAAACACAAAATCGGACATTCGCTGTAGAAGTATTACCATTAATTTATCATAAGCATTCGTATTTCTACTACAGTACAACGAACATGATCTTAAATTAGGCAGTTTTTTCTGAAACAAAAAAAGACGACAAATGTTCGTGCATTTCAATAAATTACATATTAATCCCAAATAGCACTCATCCGATGGATTCATCAGCTCTTTTCTGAAAGATACGACAATGACACTATATTTGAAAGAAGAAATGCTCCTTTAAACCTCATCATCATTGTTCAATTGGTAATTTTGCTGCGAGATCTTCTTTGTATGAAGCTACAACTCACCTTCGAATTAGTCGGCACGAATATTTTTGATTCGCAACTCTTTATTGTTGTGTGTTTGTTTCTTAGAAAAACTCAAATTGTCACACTACAAAAGCTATTTGTAAAACTCTACTCAGAATAGTCCCGTCGTTTTCAGTATAACTTTGGACATTTCTACCAAAATAGCGTTTTGCAATGGAACATGAACTTTTTTTCACATAAAACAAACTACAAAAACTTCATTGACAATGTTCATACTCGATTATCCTTGCTCCAAGATTTTAAAGGATATTAAATATTATTTCTATTTGGATATGCCAAGTTGCATTCTGATTGGCTTGGACTGAGAAACTTTAAAGCTATTTTCTGACATGTTGTTTTGTGATACAACCCGTTCTTTCAAAAAAAGAGAAAAATAATCTACTTGATTATTATTTGGTAAAATCGATGAAGAAATGGAATTAATATTAACATGAAGTATACGAAGTTGATTTAAAAGTCCATCAAGTAAATAAAGGCAATCGGTAAAACACGTCAGACAAACGTGTAATTCTAACAGAGTTGAAGAACAAATAGTTGGAGATGAACAAATATTTAAAAATCGTAGATAAATGAATGTACTAATGATACGTGTAAATATAAATGCATTTACATCTTTTTTTGAATTCAGTTCTCCGTTTATATTAATACTGATAACAAGTGAGAAAATTTGATTTTTGAACGCACGAGTAAACGGACTTTTATCTAAACAATGAGTTTAAAATAAATCGGAAAAATGATGTATTCTCTAAAGTATGTTAGCACAGCTTCTTGGAGTAGTTGTGTTTCAAGGATAATTGATTGTGCGAGAAACGATTTATCTTAATATCTACCGCAGGTCTCAACACGCGATTATATATCTAATTATAACTCAGAAACACTGATCTTAATATTTCTCGAAAGTCAGAATTTGATTAGTTCATGCTTTTGGTATTACTTAAATGATATTTGTGAGAAATCAATACTACAATAATGATTTTCCTTGATATATATTATATAATCGTTTATCTGCGCTATTGAGAACAATTCGAAAATGTATTCCAGTCATAAAAATTTCCAAGAAGATTTTAGCATGTTGATTGAAGGCCCCAATATTGAAGAGGCTCAAGACTGTGATCGGATCACTTTTTTTTGACATATTTCAAGTTTCCAAATAATAAGGTAGTATATAAATGATAATTTCAAAAGTTAAAAAACCTTTTTTTACGACATAATCTTGACCGTATTTTGAGAATGAACACCTATGAACACGAACCCTTATAGCATTTTCTTATTCTCACTGAGTTCTACCTACAGCCAAAAGATAAAGCCGAAAGCTCGCAACCCGTTGGAGTATTTTCCTCGATTGCTCAGGAAAGATTCCCACTGATTGACGTTTGGTCACTTTCACTATGGAAACAGTAGCGTCGAAAAGGGGGCAAGAAAATTTTGCCTTAAAACATACATTTATATGTTCTAAACTTGTTCTCTTTCATAATTTGCCTCTTTGACAACAGAATCGATGTTCGTTTTTACTCGTCGTTTTCATAGATCAAAGGTCAAATTTGATAATAAAACGTAGGATCAAAACTCGATGGTAAATATTAGATTTTTAAAGTGACAGTCTATATGGAAAAGAAAAACAGATTGTTGGACAAAATTTAATATTCACTCTGGAGCTTTAACGTTTGATCTTTGATCTCTAAAGATCAAACTTAAAAGAAGGTCTATGCCACTGACGACGTGTCAAATTATGAAAGCGAACAAGCTTAGGAGATAATTTATAATTGTTAGTGCTCGTTTAGCTTATTACTGTGCTTCATCAAATTGTGTGCAGTCTGTAACTTATTCAATGTTTGTAGAGTCAGGATGTTAAGTTCTATTCTATTCTGTATTCATTTCGATAGTTGTTAGCATTTTCTTTTGCACAAATTTATGTAGAAAAATTTAAGTTAAAAATAATATGGAAGCTTTTTATTTTGGTATTTTTTATAAAAATATTTGTTTTTTTTATTTGAAATGATCTCTTTGATATCAGTTTTCTCCTTATTCATATTGATAAATAAATATGAAATTGATTCAAATAAATTCATCGCACATATAATTTCAAAGTGTTTATGATTGGAAGAATCAAAGTGAAATATGTTACCATTAAAAAGCTATAAAGCGACTTCTTCTTGAATGTTAAATAAACCAAATTCGAATAATTTGTAGCAAAAAGAATACATTTCATTGAGAATGGTTCAAGATCTAGCCATTGAATTTTATCATGAATCTTAGGTAAGACTTGTAAACAAAATCGATCAAGTATTGGATTACATAATGGACAAAAATAATAATTCATTAAAGATATCAGCAAAGTTAAACGATTCGTAAAAATAGAATCATATATTATTTTATTTAATCGTTTGTTAACACCTAATAAAGAGTAAAATGCCTCGATATTAGACAATTTTTCAAAATAAACAGGAGAATTTCATCGGGTAAATCATTCAATTGAACACAGGAATATCCCATGTTTATCTACACGTAAAGCTATTTTGCTTAGTTTATAAATGCCAATATCCACACATTCATGTATTGTATTTGACCGATATCGTCAACAAAAACAGTGATACATTGTTCTATAATATAAATTGACGATGAACGAATGTATAACTGATAGAATGATTCTTTTCCCTCTTTTTTTAGGTGGCTGTGGCTGTGGACATTGCTGCCGGTGTCGGCATAGGTGTGGGTGTGATTGTGGTTGCGTGTCGGCTTGGATATTCTCTTCAGCCACAACCAAACCCATATCCACCCGAGAAGCCAAAAGTATATAATTTTCTCTCATCAAAATGCTAAAGAAATCTCTGAACGTTTCCGCTAAGATGAGAAATCGTAAGGTTTACTCATGATAATTTCTGACATAGAACGGTACATTTGTCTGCAACGATGATTTTAATAGTCAATGATGCCATCTGAATCTTATTTGTAGTGATCGAGTCAATATTTAGCTGCATACATACTGTTTATTGGTTTTTGCCTTGGAATTTTATACTATACACTATTTTCATATTATACCAAAGAGTATACAATACACCGATCAAGTAGTAAATTGACCGGATCTTTGCAACGATGACCAAATTAACCAATACATTCAGCTATTCCGCATTCCATATGAATCTATTTATTGTGAATTATTGATTCTGTTGCTCTTTTCTTCTTTCAAAACATGCATCTTTTATTCGGTAAACATAACTTAAGTGGGTCATCGCAACTCTCGCTTACGTTTGTCATTGAATTGATGCCCCAGATGGATCTTGGGTTCAATATTTTTTATGCTCAAAATTTATATTTTCGTGTATGAACAACAGTTCTCGCGGACATCTCTCATTTTCATTGTCAATGACCTTATCGCTTGCAAAAGAAACTGTCATACAATTTATCGCTTGAAAACAGCTTCTAATCAATTCTATGTGTCGAAATTTAAAAACAAAATCACTACTGCTGACATTCTCACTTGTCACTATTGACTGTGATTTGAAAAGGAGAAGGGGTGAGGGGGGCGTTAACTGAAGAAATCGGCCTATTCGAGAAATCTCATTTCTTCTATGCCAAACTGTCACAAAAGGTGTCCAAAATTGATCGCTGGAAGAATTAGTCCTATTGCACTTGTTGGTGTTGCACACAGGCCGTTTGAAATAGTCAATGGCTGTCACATACATAAAATCCGACTGTTGATGATCATCAGATTTTTTTCTCTACCAATCCGATGAGTGGCCAGGTTAGTTTCATATGGTTTGATAGAGGTTTGCAAGCGCTACAAAATGGTATATAAACATCCAAGAAAAAACAATGGCCGGTATGACTACCGATGGACAATATTTTTAGACAGTTAGGATTCGATCTGTTCTTTTCAAGATGAGGGGGTGGCCACTAGAAATATATTGAAAATCTGTTTTACCAAAAGAATCGGCGAATAGTTGCGTACTAGAAATACTCTGGGATGGTTATTGACTCTGGGCAAATCGTCGAATTTTTCAATTTCCATTGTGGTAGTTTATTCAAATAAGGCAGCAATGTGACTGAGAAACATGAGGAAAGATTTATTTTTGAGATCATGGTTGATCATTGTCGTCTGTCGAATCGTAGAATTCGGAAAGCTGACTTGCATCTGTAACTAGATTGATGTAGTTTCCAGATGGCATGCGTCGTTTCTCAATTTGCCATCGTTCGAAGGAGAGGAACCAAACTGCACTTGAAATGTGACTGCATGATCCGATATAACGATTGCCTATGGGGCAGTCGCACCACCAGTTCAATATTTGTTCGGCAGAAAATTCAATGGTAGGATGATAAGTTTTTTAGCGCTGTGAGCAGACTGAGTTGGTACACGAATAAGATTTCGATAATCTCTAGCTTGTTGGACTGTGTAATTTACTACTCCAGTTAAATCTGTGGTAGAACACTTTTCCTCTGCATAAGATCTTGTACGTTTCAGTTTAAAAACACCTTAAATAAAAGGAAAGATATGAATATCAGAATGAATTCAATATAAAAGGAAGTACCAACTGTGATATCTCCAATATCAACCTCAGATAATATTGGGAAACTATTCATGATGTCCAGGTGGGATCTGGACAGTTGCTCGCAGGACAGTTGCTCGCTAGGACAGTTGCTCGTGTGGACATTTGCTCGTATGGACACTTGCTCGCTAGGACAGTTGCTCGCAAGGACAATTGCTCGTATGGACAATTGCTCGCTAGGACACTTGCTCACGAAAAATAAATTCAAGTAATTATATGAATGAGACATAGGGGTGTGGGTGTGGGTGTGGGTGTGGGTGCGAGGTATGAATGCGGGTGTGGAGGTGGATGTTTTTGCGTGAATTATGAGTCAAATAACACTCACAACCACACCCACACCCACACCCACACCCGACTAATCATTAGAACCATAATGATCATCAATCTGCTGTATATGTAGTTTAATCAGTTCTGCTAATTTTGTTCTGAATTCTACCACTTACAACTAAGTGATGATCTCATTCACGAGCAAATGTGCTAACGAGCAATTGTCCAAACGAGCAAATGTCCACACGAGCAACTGTCCTAGCGAGTAACTGTCCTAGCGAGCAACTGTCCTAGCGAGCAACTGTCCGACGAGCAACTGTCCGACGAGCAACTGTCCCAAACCCGTCCAGGTGGTTAATCTTTTCCCATTTTGCTGGAAATTTGATCAAATGATTTCGTTGAAGAAACTAAGAAATGAAGCAAACAACTATGTTGGAATGAATATGATTATATGAATTCCATTACTTGTTCGAATGTGTTCTTCTCTAGTAACAATAGCGTTTGTTCCCCTATTTTCTCATTTTGTACAGTGGAAGTTACCATTGGCGACCGATATCGATTAATGAACGACTATGCAATTGAAATGTATGCTTCTAAATGAGGCAATGACGAATTTTGTATGGTATTAGACTAGAACTTGAATTGTTTCAATTGTCCATTTACTGCCTCTACAATCCATCTGACTTTTGTTATACATCTTGACTGATTGGATTCATTGGTTGGGAATTGTCGACGGCCATCAAGGAATGGCGGCATAGCTACTTCTAAACCCAGACCATCCATGATATTAACTGAGTCTCTAAATCCTCTGTCGACCACGACAACATCGTCCTAAATCATATAAGCAACATGTGTTTACCATTTCAAAAGAGAAACTCTACCTCTTTCAACCAATTGAGTATATTATCCGTATTCCTATGCAGTATGTTTTTCATAATGGAAGCATCGTTGTTGGCAAAATTTGACAAGAGAGGTCCAATACACGCAATGATGTGGTCAGTGGTGGCAGAGCTGGGCAACTCAACTCAAAAAGCTGTCCAATTCAATTCAATTCATTGAAAGAAAAGTCAATTCAATTCAACTCAACTCGTCGATCTCTAAAGAATTTTTACAACTCAATTCAATTCAATTCGTTTACGTTGAAAACTTTTTTCAACTCAATTTTATTCAATTCATAACTATTGAAAAACATTTTCCGACTCAATTCAACTCAATTTATGTATAATGAAAAAATTTTTAAACTCAATTCAATTACTGAATTGAGTTGAAATCAACTCAGTCTTATTACGAAATTCTATGTAACAAATTTTCTTTTGGTTTATCATTATTTGAACGCGTTAAAAAGAGTTTATTGTTGTTCATCATATAAAAATCGATTCATTGTAAACGAGTCACAATGGGATAATCAGAAAACTTCAAATCAACTAATAAAAAAACAAAGCGTTAAATAATAAATAAAGAAATAGTAGAAAAAAAATGATGAAGTTTGATAAAAAATAATATCCTAAAGCATATATTTAATATAGACCACGATTACATTTGAGCATTGTTAATTGTTGTAAAGTAGTTCGTGTCATTGATGCACGATGTTGACGAAACAGAAATCCGCTCTGACTAAAAACACGTTCAACCGGAGCCGAAGTTGCAGGAATCGACAGAAATTTCATTGCTAATTTTGAAAGAGTGGGATAAATGTTTGAAGGTTTTAAAAGAACCATATCATCTGCATTTTCATCATTCAAGTATTTGAATATCTCATCTTTAATATAGCTGAATGGATCCGACTTAGGTTTTTTTGTTTCCTTCACAATGTTGGCAAATAAGTATTTTCGTTTTGGTGTAATTGGACTTGTTGCAGCACTAGCAGATAATGGTTGTGTTTGTGCTGTTGGACTTAATATTGAATTATCATTTTCTGTTGTTCCAAGTGGTGCATTAACTTGTTCAATTAAAATACATTGTTCTAATACAAGTTGTTGTATTTTGCTAGATAATTCTTCTTATACTTGTTCCAAAAGAGATGAACTTGATATCCAATTGAGACGAAATCGACCATCTAAAAATGGTGCTACTAAAAAGACAGGATCTTTGAAAAGATCATAAAAATTTTTCTTTTTTTTCTTTTCTGAAATATCAATAACTAATAACATTTGTTCTAACATACCACCAAAACGAGATAAAAGTGATTCTAATAAACATTCACATAAACTTGATGCATGTTTAACGTTTGCTCGTTCAAGTAAAAGATCCTGATAAATAGCTAAAATTGAAGGTGCTACTATTGAGACTGAAGGAGTCTTTTGTGCTTGTGTGGTAGTTGTAGCTTCAGCAAAAAGTGTTAATAAAGAAACAAATTCATTTAGCATTTGATAATCTAATGATTTAAGACATAATTCTCGATGTTGCGTTTGTATTAAAATGTCATTTAAAGCAGATGGTTGAATACCAATTACAGTCACAACCATATCATATTGTGAATTCCAACGAGTTTTATTGGCATTTGGAACACATACTTGAATATTTTCAAGACGTTCTGCTACTGCTGTTGAAGAATGAGATAACTTGGCTATTTTTGAAATTTTTTCTAATGATGGCTGAACACAAATTGAGCCCTTTAAACCATCGTTAATAACTAATTGAATTGAATGGGCGTAACATGGCAAGCGAAATGATTCATCATCAATAGCAATTGAATCAAGAAATTGTTTAACGACATCTTGAACATCCAACGGCACATTATTATCAATTTTAGCATCATCCGATTCGGTTTGTTCACCATCATTGTACCAATCTGAATATAATTCATCATCATCATCACGTTGAAAATAACATTCAAAACCAGGAATAATTAAACCACTAAATGCTGCAATGTTATTTGAAGCGCTGTCCGTAATTAATCGTACGAGCTTTCCTCGTATACTAAAACTACTAATACATGCTTCATATGTGTCCAATAATACTGGCGCTCGATGTTTACCATAAATTGGTTGAAAAGACAACACATACGATTTAAATTCTGAATTAATGATTGAATGTCCTATAAAAGTAAATATATACAAATATTACTATCTAATAGTAGCCTTCATTAATATTGTTCATACCTGTCAAAGCAAAAAATACACGTTGCCTACGATCTGTCCATAAATCCAAAGTTAATGATATAAACGTTGCCATTGAACAGAACGATTTTAAACCATGCAACATTTTTGTATATAAGTCTGGTAATATTGTACGAGTTAGTGTACGTCGACTAATTGTAGAAAATTTAGGATCAACATTAGACATAAAGGTAATAAAGCCTGAACGTTCAATAAGTGATAATGGAAGACCAAGCTCGATGATTAAATTTTCAACGATAGATTTTTGTAATTCAACTTGACGTGAATGAATGGTTGAATATCTTGAGCTTGATGAATGTTTCACCTTATGAACGGTTATTGTATCAGTAATTTTTTTTGACCTGTTAAACTAATGGACTGTAATTGTTCTTGCCATGATTCATATTCACTTGGATGAAAATCTTTAGCATGACGATTATAATTGGACGTGACACCTTTGGTTCCACGTATTTTACTTTTACAAATTTTGCATGTTGCCTCCCACGATTTCGTTTCATTCGTCATTTTAATATCAGTATAAAATTGATCACGTGCTGTTTTTTCCAGAGATTTTGTAGCAGGACTTTCATCAGTTGAGCTTGCTGTATCAGATACAACAATGATTGAACCTTGTAATGACGTTTCAGTTTCAGCAGTATCAGATGCCATGATAAAATCAGTAAATAATATTGATATCACGTACTGTTAAAGTTAGTTTAGCGTTTTATCAGTAAAACGAAAAAAATGCTATTTATTCACTACAGAATAGTTTCCAGTATTTATACAGCAAGAATAGTGAAATAAAGATGAGAACACAGGTATATCGAATCTTTTTGAACAACAAACAGATGCATTATTAGAGATGATATCTTTGAATATAGATACTATTACATCCCTCGATCCTATGTATATGTATATTTATTTCGTTCCATCCAGCTGATACATGCACTTGTTTGTCCTCACTCAGCTGATATATGTATATGCACTCGTTTGTCCTCACTCAACTGATATATGCACTTAATACGTCCTTTTATCAGCTGCCGTGCTATGTCTTCTCTCGACGTGCTTTTTCCATAAGAAAATATTGTTGTTGAATTCTTCTTTTAGCGGTTTATTTTAAACAAATCGAAGACGTTTCTCGAATTTTCTAAACTGCTAACCATCCTGTATGTTAACTTCATCACCGTCCATTACATTATCTAACTGATATCATATCACTTCACCAAAACAAATACCATGTCGATGTTAACCATAGATAAACAGATGAATAGACATTTCACTTATGATTCGTAAGAATCGATATTGACGTCAGTGCATTGAAAACATTAGTAGATAAAACTAATAAATATATCGAACAGATAAAAGAAGAAAATAACGGTAAACTTAAGGAATTTCCACAGAAATATAAATAAATATAAACAAATAAATATATATTGAAACGTGTAGTAAATCAGCCTCATCAAAACAAAATACTTGGATAACAACTAAAAACTAAATCATAATCATGCACTGACCATTTCCAATTTAATTATATTAATCAATCATACAGAAAAATTTTGCGAGGTTTTTTTGAGTTGAATTGAATTGAACTCATCAATCTTGAAGAAAAATTTTCAACTCAATTCAATTCAATTTAACGAATTCGCTAAAATTTTTCCAATTCAATTCATTTCAATTCTTTGGTCATAACTTTCTTTTCCAACTCAATTCAATTCAATTCACCAATTCAGAAAACATTCTCTCAATTCAATTCAACACAATTCATCAACTCTAAAAGCATATGTCCAATTCGATTCATTTCAACTCAGAAATTGAGTTGAGTTGAGTTGAGTTGAGTTGGGCATTTTTTGAATTGAGTTGCCCAGCTCTGAGTGGTGGACACTATCATCATTGGTTTTAACAATGAACGTTTTTTTGTGAAGGTTGAATGTTTTTCTTTGAAATTCATTGTTTCGTGATTTCTAGTACAAGAAAAAGTTATTATTAAATGATCAAGCATTTGGTTCGACAAACCAAGACGAAGCTTGCATAACAAGATGGCAATGGCAGTACGAATCGGTCTATTACTCGAATTAAGAATATTTGATTGTGATAATCGTCCAATAAGATCATCGAATTGACTTTTGGAAAGACTTGTCAAAGTTCGATATTCATCGTCAGACATTGATTGAGAATTATCGAAATCGAACCGCTTTTTGTCTTCATATAGCATCTGACAATTGCTTAATAAAAGCTGGACATCTACAGCATTTACTTTTTTCATTTGTGTCGAGTATGGTGCAATTTTATCTATTGCTTCTGATTTGAAACGACGATTTGTCACATGATCAGGACAAAATCTTGCACCTTCTGGTATGAAAATATTTTTCTTCAGTAACAACAAATAACGATCTTCTGAAGAAACAGTCATTGCTCCTCCACCAATGTTTTTAGGGATGCAACGGTGACGATTAATCGTTCACCGTCTCACCGCTTGAGATCGGTGAAACGGTGAACCGGGCCCCGATCCACCGTTTCACCGATGTACCGGTGCACCGCCTCACCGTTTCACCGGTCTCAAGCGGTGAAACGGTTTTTGACGTCACCGTTGCATCCCTAAATGTTTTCCCGACAGACACAACACACCCTATACATAAAATAAGTCAGTTAGAATCGTACATATTATATACTTATATCTTTTGCGTATGACAAGATCGAGTACTATTCATTTGTAACGAAATGGTTTCTTCCACAACGACTGGATTCGAATCCATATCTACTGAATCTGTTTGAATAGAGACACTATGTTGGTTTACGCCCATTGGATCATTCTAGTGAACAAACAAATAATATATATCGTATTTTACTACCACAACAATGATTATTATTTACCGAATTTGTATCTTCATCGATATCGACACTTTTCAACAATTCATTATCAATACGAGACAAAATATCACCAAACTCGGCATTGTTACTTTTCCAATTATAATAAGCAGTGCGACATGCATTGCAAACTTTGGTCTCACAAGACACCGAGTTCATTGTTCGCATCGATATGAATAACCGTAAGTCAGGTGACTTCAGTGTTCGAGCGCTAGAAGTGCGACTTAACAACAACCCACATAGGCAATAATCGTGTGGCATTCTATTATCTTCGAATATTTCGATGAATAACTGTCCGTCACTAACTTACCAACAGTAAGAAAACGATAAAATGAATGCGTCTTCTACTTACAAGCAAGATATTTCTTTTCAACACGTGTCACTCCAGGCCCGACGAATATATTTCAAGAAAAACATCCATTATTTTCCTTTGATTTTCTTACTATCAGAACGACACTTCATGTCCTTACTGATATGTAATGACTACGTATCTTCTGAATTTCGAATCAGTACGTCCTTTAATATATTTCCAGTGGCCACCCCCTGGTCTTGAAAAGAACAGGTCGAATCCTAACTGTCTAAAAATATTGCCCATGTGTAGTCATACCGATAATTGGTTTTTCTTGGATGTTTATATAACATTTTGTAGCGCTTGCAAACCTCTATCAAACCATATGAAAACTAACCTGGCCACTCATCGGATTGGTAGAGAAAAAAATCTGATGATCATCAACAGTCGGATTTTATGTATGTGACAGCCATTGACTATTTCAAACGGCCTGTGTGCAACACCAACAAGTGCAATAGGACTAATTCTTCCAGCGATCACTTTTGGACACCTTTTGTGACAGTTTGGCATAGAAGAAATGAGATTTCTCGAATAGGCCGATTTCATCAGTTAACGCCCCCCTCCTTTACAAACATTTTATTTCAGCGTTTAAATTATTATTTTTTGCATGGTTGAAGTGAATCTGAACCAAAGCCCTATGCTGAAATTGAGGACCCCTGTACTTTCAACCTTAACTCTCAATGTATTTTTCAACAGTTACTCTTCATGAGATATGAAATTGTCGAAATAATATGATCGTCAACTCTTATAACCATGCAATATGTAACAATTCTTTTGTTACGGGAGCCACTCCAGGGAGAGACTCTTCCTTTATTTCCATTTGATATCACACACTTGCGCCAACAACTACACATTCAACAGATCTATATATACTCGGACAGGTATTCAGTATAGGCCAATGTGCACTATAAATGATGCACTCCTAATCTTAAATAGATACAAAACGCAATAATATAATAACATAAAAATGAATACTAACATATCAAAGACACAAGATGAACAAAGACACGCGCTAAGGACAACGCACATAGGCGCACGGTAATGATTGAATGTGGGCGTTACACAATAGTCATGAGGGTATTTAGTAAACACACAATTATTTGCAGTAAAAATGATATTTATTGTCTGAACTTTGACTTGACCTTGAAAAGATACCTCAAACTGAAAGGAAGGCTCTTAATCATCCAAAACTTGATGGTCATAAATGCTTAGGAATAAACATTTTGATGTGAAATTGTATGCAAAGAAGTTAGGTCCTTATTTCAATGAGCAAAAGCTCTTCATTTTCGAATCTTTTAATTCAAGAGTATTTCATCTTTAATGGTGTAGAAGTTATTTTATCATACCGTAAACTACTGAAAATAAGAGATCAAAAGTCACTAGACGGCTGTAGTCAGTCTTGAATGATTCTTTCAAAGTATTAAAAGCTTCTGGTATCAAAATCAACGACTCTGTTTGAAAGGTTGGTGTGAGACGAAAAGGCAAGCTGTAAACTTGATTATTGGCTTTTATCTTTCAGTAAAATATATTATTTGAGTTATATTTCTGACTAGAGTAGGAGTAGTCATTTAGTATTATTTGAATAGATAGAGTTACAACAAAGCCAAAGTACTAATCAATTTAATACTATCCAATGATCTAAACGTCTGCTTACGTTCACTGTGGATCACATATTTAAGAAGGTATCTGTTAGGAACGACATCTTTAAGAAAATATCTTGTTGCGTCGCCTTTTTCTCCTCTTGTTGTTTTCTTTCCTTTTCATATATAGAGACGTGTATTACTTATGTAAGGATACTTGTTTCTTAATAGAAAATAAAGATAGGTCAACATCTTTGTTGATTCGAACTCTAAGGACATTTTGTTAAAACGTTATATTGGTTTATAGTGAAACCGGAGCGTAACAAGTGGTGACAGCGGTGAGATGCAGCATGCAGCGCCCTCTCTGGTGCACAAAAATAAAAAACAAAATGATGTATTCTCTTTTCTCGATGTTGTCAACATCGGAATCGACATTCGTGCAAAGGGAAGGGTGTTATGATCTGATTGCTATCCGATCATAAGACGAAGATAAAGTGTCTCTTCTAGTCTAACTGGTTGAGGACATCTGCCCGGATAGCAGAAGGTACGTGGTTCGAGTCCCGTGAAGAGTTGTCTTTTTCTTCGTTCTGTGGTCTTTCCAACTCGCTGCATTATCTCAAATGATTCATACGATCAACGAATCATAACATGGTGACAGCGGTGTCTTTTTATTAAGAAATTGGTCCAGTGAATTTACATTTACGTGAAATAATTTTAGAAACATCCTTTTTTAAGGGTTGTGTCTGTTAATGAATGTTAATTAATTAGGAGAATTATCCTCTTTATTGGAATGTGTCCTTGATGAATAATAGCACTCGTTCACATTTTAATTTAAAAGCAAATCATATTTCTGATTTATTATATAGTTCTTCTTCCCAAATTCGAAGTAATTCTCCTTCTGTTTTTGAACAGTCAAGACCTCAATTATTGTCTCAATAGAATTCATTAATAAGTATGTCAACATCCCAATCAATATCAGAATTAGTTGAAGAAAAACATGGTGATAGTATGTCTTTATTGCATAGTAAATCGACATTACAATCGTTGCGAGAACAAGAAAAAAAAGCTTTACAATCTATTAATAAATTAACCGAAGAAGAAATGACTCATATAGATCAATGGTTATCTATTTTGTATAACACATATGAAAATTTGGAATATCCATTATCACATCGTGTATTTCAAGCAACTACATATTTTGATGATGAACAACAATTATGGTATAAACAGATGAATGCTGAAATTAATAATGATTGGTCATGCTTTTTGTGATCGATTGAAACAACATATTCAGGAGCGTCAGAAAGAACACGGCAAATTTTCATCAATGGATAATTCGTCATCAAACATTAATAAAATAACCTCACTAGAAAATCTTATTGATATGAAATTTAATAAATATTCTGGTGTAGGTGATGCCAAAGTTTGGTTGTTACAGACAATGAATCAATTTAGACAGTGTGGATTACGTCGTATGGAACAATTTCAATCCATACCATTTTTATTAATTGATGAAGCTTACTTCTGGTATATCAGACATATTGATTTGATCGGCAATTTTGAATCTTTTAGTAAATTATTTCTTCAACAATATTTATCTACATCATCATTAGAACAGAATATTATTCCTGCTGAGATGGATACACCATCAACTGCTATTTCTAGCTTCTCATCTACATCACATTTACAACACACCATTGCTGATGAAATTATTAAAAAACCAACATTTTCCCGTGGTTCAAAAGATGATGTTCATGAATGGTTAGAAAAATTGGAGCAACGTTTTCAAATGGCAAAATGGAATGATGAACAAAAATTACAGTACATTTCAATTCATTTACAAGAAGATGCATATCGATGGTGGACACAAACATCTACGACGATTAAAACATGGTCAGCATTTACCGAAGTTGTTAAAAAAGCTTTTGGATCAACAAAAGTACAAGAATTAGCATTTGAACAATTAAAATGGTACAAACAAACAATTAGTCAATCTATTACACAATATTATGATAAAATTATAGAATTATGTAAGAAAGTTGATCCTATTATGCCTGATTCATTAAAATTAAAATATTTAATGGCTGGTATAAAAGAATCATTAAAACTATATGTTGCTCTACAGGATCCAAAAACAACAGATACTTTTTTATCGATCGCTCGAAAAGTTGAAGATACATTAACATTAACAAGTACAAATAATGAAGTGCAACCAAATAATATTAATATCAATGCTGCTACATTTCAATACCCATCAGCACAACCAAATATTTCACAGAAATCAATTAATCAAATTCGTCATGATACTCATCAATATTCACAGCCACAACCACATCATCAAAATCATCAACATAATACACAAAATTGGAATCAAAGAAAAATTCGGAATCATGATCCTGCAAGATATCCACAATATGCACAGCGATCAAACAATTGTTATAATTGTGGTACTCCTGGACATTATGCTCGGGATTGTACCCGTACCCATTTCGGGTTAAGGAAGTAATGGTCGGTGGTGTTGCTTCCAATACCTTATATGATAATCCATCGATATCTAATTCATCTCTTTTATATCTCAATGTTTGTGTAAATAAAAAAAAAATGAAGGTAATGCTTGATACAGGTGCAAATCGAACCTTTATTTCAATTACTGCATTACATCCTTTAAATAGTAAGCAATTTGTTAATAAATCATATAAACGTGTAATTTTAGCTGATGGTTATACTTCTCTTTCTATTCTTGGTACATGGGAATTATCTATTATTATGGGTGATATGTTAACTTCTATTGAAGCATTTGTTGTTAAAGAATTATGTGCTGATTGTATATTAGGTATGGATTTTAATAATAAATACAAATTAATCATTAACACGGAAGAACAGATGGTATCAATATGCAATAATCATCACCGTACAACATTAACATTTGATGTCAGTAAAGGAAATATTAATTATCCGACACGTTTAATTAATAATATTCGAATTCCACCAAAACGAACAGTTTCAGTTCCTGTATCTGTAGGATTATCTTCAGCAAAGGTATTATTTCGTCCATCTTATAAATTACAACAACGATCATCTATATTAATGTTAAATTCTTCATTAACCGTTCAACGTCATACGTCATCTATTTTAGTACATAACCCCACAAATTACTCTTATTCATTACCAAAAGGTATTATATTGGGAACAACTACTATTCCAACATTATCTTTTAAAAGAAATGAAACTATTGATCAACAGTTAGTGAACAAGAACATTATTAGTTTATCTCAACATATTGGTGATTATGAACAACAAAAAAAAATTAAAATTATCCTCAATCAACATGCAAAATTATTCGATACTAGTAAACCTACAGTTGCAACTGGTGTGAAACCACATGCAATAAAGACTCTTGATCATCCTCCACCAACTTCTAAACCATATTATACTACTCCAAATAAACAAGAAGAAAATGATCAACATCGACAAGATTATCCATCATTTGAAATACCAACTTCATATTACAACGTAGTCCATGTGAACAAATATACGTCAATAGAAGAAATGCACATGTTGATCAATCATGTACAAGAATGTACTCAATTTACTATTGATACGGAGTCGGAAAAGTCAAATGGTCAATTGGCATTAATACAACTACAAACTATTCCATCTCGATTACCATCATTAGTGATATTAATTGAATTGGCACATTTACCATCAAATGATTCACATGTGTGCGTAAAAATTAAAGAATTTTTTGAATTAATTTTTAGATCAAATAATGAACTGTATTCTTGGGGTGATATGATCAAAGAACTCGATCCAATTAAAAATTCTGCATTATTTAAATGGCCAACATTAGCATCATTGCTTGATATTCAACCACATTTTCCTGGTTGGTACGAGTGGGCACTGACTCATAGCGAGTCATGTTGCCCGAAGCATCATCTCGATGATGCTAATAATGTTAATATTATGTCACAAAATTATTTATCGTCGATATTTTATTGTCCTCGACAAAGTCCGTATCGTCCTAATGAATTATGGTCTCTACAGAACGCGTTAATTTATGCTGCACACATTTTCATTGATAAATCAAGTACAGTTAATAATTGGGCTGGTGGATTAACAACAAACAATTCAACATTATCCTCATTTCGAAGAAAAAAAATGATTAAATATGCAATTTACGATGTTCTTTCAACAACTTATCTCATTAGACCAATCTCAGAATATTGGACATTTCAAAAATTGAAAAATACAAATATTATTGACTTATTTACATCATTTAAATCATCACCATTACCATCACTTCCAACAAATAAATCATCAAAAAACAAATCAATTAAAAAAAATATTAATCCACAAAAATTATTTAAGTTACTTGATGATGACTTAGAATTAATATCGGATGATGATGAAATTTATCTTAATCAACTTATAGCACCAGTAACAAATCAAAAACATATTTATGAAGAAATTTCAAATGATGAACAAGAATTAAATATTACAGTACCAGTTAATAATGTTGATTTGATTGTTAATGAAGCCAATGAAATTATAATTGATAATAATGAACAAACTGAACCAGATGAAAATATTGAACAACACCATATATTAAGTCATCAACGTCGATCGATAGAGTCAAGACAAAAAAAAAATCGAAAACGAAACAACACACGTCGAATGTATTGCTATCGACATTGCATTACCCGGTCTCTGTATTAAAAATTTGATATGCCATTAGTTAAACAAATGTTGAAACAAAATGATGTTCAATATATCAATGTAAAAGTGGTTAATGGTTTACTACGTATTGGTGTCAAGAACGAAAAGATCAAACAAAATTATCAACAAAAAATATCTGAAAACATGTTTGATCGTCAAAATTATCAAACTTATCGACATCATCGTCATCATCGTAAACGGCAACAACAACATTAATGAAAACAAAACAAAAAAAAATTTTGTTTTGTTATTCTGTGTTTTTTTTCTAGTATTCTACACCTGTACTTTCACTACTGGTGTACTTACATTAGGTTTTGTTTCTTTTTTTTTTCAAGTGCTCAAGCTATTTGTTTGTTTGTTTTTCTCCTCTTTTCTTCTCATATTGATATCTATTTGGTTTTTTTCTCATTACCGGTTCATTGCCAGATATTGTTTTGTTTTTTGTGTTACTATTTCTTTCATCATATATTTCCTTCTATTTATTAAAAAAAGTGTTTTTGTAACAAAAAAAACTTTTTATTTGTACGGGGAAGGGTGTTAGGAACGACATCTTTAAGGAAATATCTTGTTGCATCGCCTTTTTCTCCTCTTGTTGGTTTCTTTCCTTTTCATATATAGAGACGTATATTACTTATGTAAGGATACTTGTTTCTTAATAGAAAATAAAGATAGGTCAACATCTTTGTTGATTCGAACTCTAAGGGCATTTTGTTAAAACGTTATATTGGTTTATAGTGAAACCGGAGCTTAACAGTATCTAAAAGCCAAGCTTCAACTTGAACTGAACTACTTCATGAAAAGTTCGAATTCGATCGAACCTAAACATAAAAGGGTTTGAACCCGATCGAACACGGGAATGAAAACTTCGAACTCGATCGAACCCGAACATGGAAAGTTCGAACCCCATCGAACCCAAACATAGAAGGGTTCGAACTCGATCGAACTCAAACATAGGAGGGCTCGAACTCGATTGAACCCAAGTACCATTGCTCGAGTTCACATCGAACTCAATCTTGAAGAACTCGATATCGAAACTTGAAGTTGGGTTCGGGTTTCGTACATATCTAATATAATAGCTCTTCAAGACCTAGGGGTATCTTCCATAGGATAGCCATTGAGAGCCCATGGGTGCCCCAACATAATAGTTCGTGGCAGACTAGAGGTACCCCATATAATACTCTTGGAATCCTCCTCCTTGTTGCGTAAAGACCAGCCAATAATGACCTCATTGCAGTCAATGCGATATACGAATAACGATATGTATATGAGCTATTAAATCTCAAACTAGCTCTATTATTTCTACAAATGCTGAAGNCAAATCCACAAGTAACGTTCATCGACATCGAAAGTCGATTCACTGAGCCCTAGACTGACAGTGCTGAGGAGAAGAAATGCATGGACAGGACAGAAAATCGGTTGTTTGTGCCAGCAGCTGCTGATGATATTTTCAAACAGATCTCTAAAAGGGGTGGGAATATGTGAAACTGAGGTAAGAATTAGACGAAAATTAAAGGTTTCAAGTCAAAGCACTCAAAGTGAAGACGAAAGACGGACAGAATGGGACTCAAAGATCCTTGAGGCGGGGAAGAGGTTCAGTCTTACCTAGCCACAAAAAATACATGGTTCAGAAATTTCGTGATGGTTAGCTCAAAGATCCGTAGGGGGATCAGCTCTCTCCCGCGACCGAGCCCATATCCAGAGCGGACTGTTTCACGTGACCATTTCATGCATCCGCCCATGG
>OENM01001133.1:28344-43791 GCA_900239745.1 Rotaria magnacalcarata | reverse complement strand
TTTTCTTGTTTTTCCGCTTGGCTGGTTTGTTTCTGAACATCGGATGGTTTCGTCGTTTGAGCAGATTGTAGTTTCCTCGTCTCATCTTCGGCTTCCTTTGGTGAAGATTTTTCGGGTGATTGGATCGTCTCCTCTTCTGAAAGTTGTTTTTTTTGCTGTTCAATATCTGTGAGATGTACGTGTTCTGTCCCAGGGATGTTGTCTTCACGAGCGGGTTTTCGCTGGCGTTCGTCTGCTGTCTGTTCGTCTTGTGTGATATTTGATTTATACTCTTCGCTGTGTAGGATTGTATGTGGTTCAGCCGTTCTCGAAATCGCTTCATCTACTGCTGTTTCTTTGGTTTGTTGAATAGCTTCCGGTTTTTGCTGCTGAACTTGCTTGAAGTGAACGTCTTCAGGTTTCTTCTCTTTCTTAGCTTCGTATAGTTGCGCTTTGCCGTCAACTGTGACTTCTGGTTCGAGCTCTTGAAAGTGTTTGAATGTAACCGTTTCGTTGAGTTTAGTATTGTCCTCAGCTGGAGTTTCTGTTTTGGGTTGTCCAACGAGGTTCGCTTTCTCTTCAGGTTGGTTTTGTATATGCACGTCGTGCGACTTTGTCGTTTCTTCCAGTGTCGCTTTTGATTGAGATTCTTCGACTTGGTTCGTCTTCTCATGAAGCGCCTTGATGTTTCCTTCTTCGAGTTGCGTGGGCTTTTCTTCTTCAGCAGTTGTCGACTTTCTTTTCCCGACTTTCTTTTGTTTCGCACCATCTGGTGACTCTGTCTTTCCTTCAGTAGCGTCAGTTGGTTTTGTCTCGTTAATTGTTTTGAGTGCTGCTTCTTCTGGCAATATAGTTTTTTCGTCAACTTTGTTTGGTTTTTCTACTTCAATACTTTTGGACTGTTCAGCTTGCTTGTGTTTTTTTGTGTCGAGCGTTGTCGTCTTTCCTTCAGTTGCTGTTTTTAATTTAGTTTCTTCCACTGATTTACCTTTGTCTTCAGCTGATGCTTCATTGCCTGGTTTCTCAGCTTTCTTGACTTTTGTTGTATCTTCTTGCGTCGTCTTTTCTTCTGTCGGTATTGCGATTTTTGACTCTTCCACTTGCTTGCTTGGAGTAGGCTCTATTAATTTAGTCTTTTCTTCTTCAGTTATCTTGGACTTGTCTTGCGGAGCGGTTTCTGATTTCGATTCTTCCGGTTCGATTTGTTGCTGAGTATCAACTCTCTTCTTCTTGTCTTCTTCTGCTATGGTTTTTAATTTGAACTCATCCGTGTTTGTCGCGAGAGGCTCCTCCACTTGTTTCAGTGTCTCTGTAATGAGAGTTTGAGTATGTGATTCGTCTACTTTCTCGAGTTTTTCTTCTTCGACTGGCTGTGGTTTTTGGTGAGCAGCTGCGCTTTGTTTCTGATCTTGAATTTTTTCTGCTCGATTTTCCTCCACGATCTCTGGTTTGTTTTCAACGGTAGGTTTTGATTGAATTTTTTCAGATGGTTTCTGCTCACCTTCAGGAGCATGTGTTGATTCTGATTGTTTATTGTCGTCAATGGATTTCACTAGGACAGGTTGTGATAATTGTGTCTGTTCATCTCGATTGAATTCAACTGGCTTTGGTTTCTCTTCAGAAATTTGTGGTTGCTCCGAGTGTTGAGTTTCTACGATTTGTTTGACTTCAAGTGTTTGAAGTTCCTTCTCAGGAACTTCCGTTGATTGCGGAGCTTTAATCATTTCAACTGGTGTAACTGGAAGAGGTTGCGATAGTTGAACTTCGTCTTCTTGTTTGATTTCGATTGATTGCGTTTTCTGTTGAAGAACTTCGGTTGACTGTGATTGTTGAACTTCTTCAACATGTTTGACATCGACTGATTGCGGTTTTTCATCAGGAATACGTGTCGACTGCATTGGTATGGTTTCATCAACCGGTTTCACGGCAACTGGCTGCGAGTTCTCGTCAGAAACATATGAAGGTTGAACTTCTCCAATTTCCTTGATTTCAACAGGGTGAACTTTTTCTTCAGAAACATTTGTGAGTTTCGGTTGTTCAGTTTCTTCTATCGATTTAACTTTGACTGCTTCTGGTGTCTCCTGAAGAACGTTTGTTTGTTTGAGATTTTCGGTTATTTCGATAGGTTGTGGTTTCTCGATAGGAATTTCTTTCGGTTGTGATGACTCAGCTTCTTCGACTTGTTTGACCTCAGCTGGCTGTGGGTTCTCTTCAAGAAGTTGGATTTGTTTTGGCACTTGAACTTCTTCGATAAGTTTGATACCGACTGGTTGCAATTTGTCCTCATGAATATGTGTCGTTATAGCGTCTTCAATTGATTTCACTTCTACTTGTTGCGGTTCCTCATCAGGTACATGTGATGATTGAGCATCTTCAGTTTTCTTGACTTCGACATATTGAGGTTTCTCTTGGGCAACATCTATTGGTTTCGGTTGCTCAAGTTCTTCTATCGAGTTGACTCCGACTGTTTCTGGTTTCTTGTCAGGAACATCTGTTAGTGTTTGTTGTTTAGTTTCTTCTATCGATTTCACTTCGACTGGATATGGTTTATCGGTAGAAGTTTGTGTTGGCTGAGCTTCTTCTATTTGTGTTACCTCAACTGACTGTGGTTTTGCTTGAGAAAGCTGGGTTGGCTTAATTTGTTGATTCTCTTCGACTTGTATGGCTTCAATTAGCTGTGTTGTCTCCTGGTACACTTCCGTTGGTTTTGCTTGAGTTTCTTCGATTTGTGTGCCTTCAACTGGTTGTGATTTTCCATCAGGTGCATGTGAAGGCTGAGCTACTTCGATTTTCTTGACATCGACTGTTTCTGATTTCTCGCCAAGAACATTTTTTGGTTTCAGTTGCTCAACTTCTGCTATCGATTTGACTTCGATTAGTGTCGCTGCCTTCTCGAGAACGTGTGTCGATTTTGGTTCTTGGGCGATTTCAATATGTTGGGCTTCGACTTGTTGCATTTTGTTCTCATGCATATGTGTCGTTACAACTTCTTCAATTGATTTCACTTCTACTTGTTGCGGTTCCTCATCAGGTACATGTGATGATTGAGCATCTTCAGTTTTCTTGACTTCGACATATTGAAGTTTCTCTTGGGCAACAGCTATTGGTTTCGGTTGCTGAAGTTTTTCTATCGAGCTGACTTCGACTGTTTCTGGTTTCTTGTCAGGAACATCTGTTAGTGTTTGTTGTTTAGTTTCTTCTATCGATTTCACTTCGACTGTTTCGGGTTTCTTGTCAGGAACATCTGTTGGTGTTTGCTGTTTAGTTTCTTCTATCGATTTCACTTCGACTGGATATGGTTTATCGGTAGAAGTTTGTGTTACCTCAACTGACTGTGGGTTTGCTTGAGAAAGCTGGGTTGGCTTAATTTGTTGATTCTCTTCGACTTGTATGGCTTCAATTAGCTGTGTTGTCTCCTGGTACACTTCCGTTGGTTTTGCTTGAGTTTCTTCGATTTGTGTGCCTTCAACTGGTTGTGATTTTCCATCAGGTGCATGTGAAGGCTGAGCTACTTCGATTTTCTTGACATCGACTGTTTCTGATTTCTCGCCAAGAACATTTTTTGGTTTCGGTTGCTCAACTTCTGCTATCGATTTGACTTCGATTGGTTTCGCTGCCTCTTCTAGAACTTGTGTCGGTATAGTTTCTTGTGTTAATTTTACTTCGACTGGTTCCAATTTCTCCGTAGAAGTTTGTATTGGTTTAGGTTCTTCGTTTTGGACGACCTCAACAGGTTGTGATATTTGAAGTTCTTCCACCTGTTGGACTTCGACTGGTTGTGATTTTTCTTCAGACACTTGTGTTGACTGCGAAGGTTGTATCTGTTCAACCGGCATGACTGGAATAGTTGGTAATAGTTGAGCATGCTCTGTTGGTTGAATTTGAACTGAATGTGGTACCTCTTCTGTAATATTAGTTGTTTTTGGCAGTTGAGCTTCGTCGACTGGTTGTGATTTCTCCTCTTGTATTTTTGTGACTTGTTGAGGTTTAGTTATGGTGTCGAACTGCATATCAAGCTGTTTATGACTTGGGCCTTGTGATGTTTCCGTAGGTATTGTTTTTTGTTTAGTTTCTGGTTGTGCTTTTTCGATTTGTACTACTTCTACCACTGAGTCTTTGTCTTCTCTGATTGACTGCAATTCTTGTATGAGTCTTTGTTGTATTTGTTCTTCTGTTTCTATTTTTTCTTCCACTACAGATTGAGGGTGTTCTTTCTGAAATATTTCAACTTTCTGTCCTTCGATATGTTCTACTTTGTCTTTTGAGATTAGTTGGGGTTGTGTTTGTTGTAAAGCTTCTATCGTTTTTTGCTGCAATTCTTGTGCACGGAATAAAAGTGGTTCTGACTCTTCCATGCTAATGAACGTTTGTTCACCTGCTGATTTTTCTAGTTGTTGATCAAACTGTGCTGGTTGTATTTGATAAGTCACTGCTGGTTGTTCTTCGGACATTTCAAATTTTATTGCTTTTTGCTCTTCATTTGCTTCTGACAATTGTTGTGTCTGATCAAAAACTAGTTTGAGCTTTTCTTCTGGAAGTACCGTTTGTTCCATCTCTTTTAGTTGAGGTAATTCTTGCTTTTCAGCTGATATTTTTTCATGTTCTTCGACTTGGAGTGTGATAGGCTGTTGTAATTCAGCTAGTTTCGATTTTTGCTCGTCAAGTGGTGTAAATAAGTCTTGTTGTTCAACTGATATTGTTGTGCCTGTACCGGTTGTTTCGACGGTTGATTTTCCTTCTTTCGTCGAATGTTTTTCTTTAAATTCGGAACTCTGTTGTGATACATATTGTTGCGTTATTGGAATAGTTTCATGGGCAATATGTTCCATTGGTATCGAACTTGTTTCAGTAGTAGTTGTCATTTGTGGCGTAGTTATTACTATTTTATCATCGGTTTTTAATGTATCAACATTCAATGCTTGCTCGATTGCTGGTTCGAAACGAAGTGTTTGACTTAATTGATCGGTTTCCAATGTTGATGATTCGATTTTTTCAGTAGTCTCTTGTTTTTCAACTGTTGGTAGTGTTTGTAACTGAGTTGTTGCTTCCTGTGTGATTATTTTATCAGATGATAGCACTTGTTCACTTGGTATTTCTATTACATTTTGATTTATATCTATTTTTTGGATTGTCGATGGTACTTGCATTAATGATTGTATTTCAGTGGCGGCTGATGTTTGAATAATTTCATAAACCGTCGGTTCCTGTTCATTCTGTGAAATTTTCGATTGTTCCTCATTTTTTATTGGTGGTATTTCCTGATTTGATTCAACTATTTGAATACTTATTGGTTGTTGTTCAGATGACAATAACAGTTCTGTAGTTTGCTTTTCTAAAATAGGCTCTTGTTGCGCAAGAAGGATCCTTTCGTCTTCCTCTTGAACGATTGTTTGCAATGGTATTTCCTGCTCGACATCTTTTGTTTCTATTGGTTGTGATTCCTTAATATCAGGTGCCTCCATTGATGTAACAATTGGCTGAGGTTCATGAAATTCATCCATTTTCAGGTCAATAGCTGCATCATGTTGCAACTTTTCGACTATCGCCAACGTAATTGGTGGTTCATGGAAGGGTGCAATTCTTATAGCTTCATTTTTCGTCGTGCCACTTGCACCTTCTGACTCTGTGTCGAAGAATTCATCATGATCTTTCGAAATTGATGCGAGAACATCTTGGATGCTTCTCTCAGGTGTATGTCGTTTATCAGCATGTATAGCTACGTCGGGCATTGTTGCTAGTGGCAATAGATTGGGTTGTACTGGGACAGACAAAGATTCTACGGATTCATCGTGTAGCCTTCCGCTTCTGTCGATTAGCGAAGTATGAGAAATGTGTTCAGTTGTGGTATCGCCTAAATGGAAATCAATAGAAAAATGTGTTAAAATTGATCAAAATGTTTTTTGTTTTGTTTTGCAATGAATAGCATACCATTTATTTGTTGAATATTTTCTGATTTTAAGTTTAATATAGGTACGTTTTCAGATAGAACTACATAACCTGTAGTATCTAAATATAAAAAGAAACAAATATAATAAATAGTATCTGAAAATTGTACTTACCCTCAAAAGTTGAAATCGGTTTCATTGGTTTTATTTCGTCAATAATTATGATAGCTTCAGGTTTATTTTCATCGGAATCACTTTTTGAATGTGGTATTTCAATATAATCAACAATTTTCTCGAATGAAAGTTCAAATGGTTCTTCAGTGCTTTGTGTCATTAATGTTGGTTGTTCTTGTTCGATAGAAACATAAGATGATATATCTTCCATTGTTGGTAAATCGAGAGAACCTATCTGTGACGATGAAACTTGATCTATTTGATTAATTAATGATTGCGTTTCTTCTTTAGCTGTTTGATCTGAAGCAATAGTTTCGAGTTGATTAACTGGTAGAGATGTTTCGGCAATTGAAGGTAAAACGTCAACAAATGTCGAAGTCAATAACGACATATCTTCATCAGTAGGTACATATATATCAGTAACAAATGGTTTCTTAGGTTCGAGTAGTTCATCTTCCACATGAATTGTTTCAATAATTTCATCAACATTCATTGATATTTCCGGTGAAATGGTACTGTCCGTTTCTTCTTCTTTTTCTTTTTCTTCTTCTTCTATTTCTTTATCTTCTAGTTTTTTTAGAGCAGCTACCATTTGACGACGATGACTAAGTGATGTCGATTGTGCTTGATCGTCATTTTCGACAATTGAACTACGATTTTGAATGATTTTTGGTTGTTCGAGTAATTTACGAGGTATTTTGAGTAAACGTTGCTGTTGAACTTGTACTTCATGTGGTAATTCAGAAAATTCGTCTTCAGCAGATGCATATGATAGATCCGAGACGACTGACGGTCGATATTTTTTGTATCCTTGTTGTTGTTGATAACCTTCTGCTGAACTTAACATTGTTTGATCGTGTTCGATGTCACTTGCTAAGACAGACGGAGTACTATACAGCGTGGCTGACACTTGTTTTATATCAGCCGGTGCTTTGTATTCAAACGATTGTGGTGCCTCTGTACGTTGAATTTGATTGATATTAAAAGGTGCCTCATCGAGTACTGGCAAACCAACAGCTTGAGATAATATTGAAATAACCGAAGCACGTTGTCTTCCAGTATCAGACAAATCACGAGCGGTAGCTTGATGCAATTGAGTAACGTTACAAGAAACGTCTCGTGTTGGCTCTTCTATGCTGAGAGCAGAAGTAGTTGTACGAATTGATCCGGCTGATGGTTCAATATCAACAGGAGCTTTATATTGAACTGTTTGTGGTATATCTGGACGATGAATTTGATCAAGATGAATAGAAGTTTCGTCAAGTATAGGTAAATCTGTCGTAGTACTTAGTCTCATTACTGATGAAACTTGTTGTTGAATTCCATCAGCTGCTGAGAAATCCTTAGCCATTGACTGACGTAATTGATTAATATTTACAGGTGTCTCTTGTGCTGATTCTTCAGTAATACGTGCAGAAGATGCTGCAGGACGAGAACCAGTTACTAATTGGATATCAGTCGGAGCTTCATATTGAACAGATTGTGCTGCATCTAGAAGATGAACTTGATCAAGATGAGCAAGTACTTCTTGAAGTATCGGTGAGTCAGTAATAGCACTTGATTGTATGATTGTTGTAGTTTGTTGTTCTGTTGTATCAGAAACTGGTTTATCTTGAGCTGTATGTTGAATGAATTGATTAATATTAATAGGTGTGTCATGTGCTGGTTCGTCTTGACTGAAAGCAGAAGCTGACGTAAAAAGAGAACCAGCTGTTGATTGAATATCAGCTGGAGCTTTATATGTAACGGATTGTGGTAGTTCGGGTCGTTGAAGTTGATCAAGATAAACGCTACTTTCGTCAAGTATAGGAAAATCAATAGTAACACTTGGTTGCGAGACTAATTTTGCTATTTGCTCAATACCACCAGATTCTTGACGACGTTGATGATCCACATTTATAGGTGTTTCTTGACTTTCTATATCATGACCACTCAACGCCAATGTATCAGTTCGTAATGTAGCAGTTGATTCTTGTTTTAGATCGGCGGGAGCTTTATATTCGTATGATTGAGGTATTTCAGATTGACTACGAGCGATAGCACCTTTATCGAGTATTGAAAAATCTGGTCGGGATTCGGGTTGTTGTATGATATTTGTTTTATCAGATGTTCTCACTGAACCAACTGCTATACGTTGGTCTATAAGATGTGCAATATGTTGTCCTTCGTCAAATTCATTAGCTGACATCATTAAACGTGAAATTTTTGAAGCTCGACGAAGCAGTGATGGTACGTCAGTATTAGAATCAGGAACAAAATCCGACCATTGATCAACATTGCTAAGACCTTCGTCATATACAATAGGTGCTGAAGAGATATTTTGTGATTCTTCGACAGTAATTATATTATCGAGCAGCGGTAGTTGTTGTTCTTGTTGTTGAACAGTTAAAGCAGTTGATTGCGGAATGTTCTCATGAATATATTTCTGTACCGTATCGATAAGTGATGATGGGGATAGTTCCTCGAATTGCATTCGATCGACGAATTCCTTGTTCTAGAAGCAAAAATAAAAGTAATAATTGAAGTAAATAAGATCACTTAATAGATATCGTTAGAGAAGAAGAAAAAAAAAGAATTCATCGACAAATGCTCTGAAATAGAAAAATATTTAATGGATAATAATTTTAGAATGATTTTAACTATTAGAAAATTGAATTCTCGTCGAATAACGAAAATATGAAACACAAAATTATGATATAATATTCTAAACTGTATGAAAATATCTATAGACGTTCATCACACTCAATATGTTAAGTTTTATTGAGTGGAATATTTTCCGTTTCATTTATCATTATCATCTGTTTCTATCAAAATTTCTTTGCGTACACCGCTGCATGATGAATTCGATACATAAATCAATCAACTGTATATATTATAATTAAGCATTTGATTACACTAATCCAATAGAGACGGAAAGATCTTCCGATAAGATAATGACTTTTCTTTTTACACACATCAGAGTAAATAATGGAAGATACGAAAACTTCTCAACAATTATATTGAAAATAAACTTCGGATGAACTTCGATCAGCAAAACTTAAAGACTATTTAATAAAAAGCAAACGAAAAAGAAAGAATAACTATTTCTGAACAAAATGCTATTTTAATCAACAGGTCTTAGAAATGATGAAATTTCATGTTCAAATTATTGACAATATATGTCGTCGTACTATATAAAGGGTGTGTGTATTAATCTAGTTTTCAATTCAAAATATTTCAAAAAATTAATTTATCCAAATCAAGTAAGAAGAACTGAGACCAAGTTTTGATTTTTTGACGAAAACAAGACAGTATATCATAATGAGTTTTAAAATAGATATGATACGAAATCACTTACAGGTTGCCATTGTTGTTGATCCACGTTAGTGTCAGTCTATAAGATAATCAAACGAATAAAATAAAATAAAATGTAACACAAATTTCTTTTCTTACAGGCAAAAGTTTTAAGTTCTCTCCAACTATAGATAATCGTGGTGTGGGTGGAACAAATTCAGTATGAATTAGAATTTCTTCTTTTGCTCCACCAGGAATATGAACTTTAAAATCTTCATAGTTTATTGTTTCTTCTAGTGGCATATGATGCATCATTGATATACGCTTATGATATGGACCCTGCAAATGTAAATGACTTTCGTCATCAGTATGTTTCTTCTTAATAGGTGGTTCCTCTAATGCTTCTTGATATTCTAAATAATCTTTAACAAAAAAAAAAGCACACTAAAATTTATATATATGCTATGTTACCTTGTTGTTCGTCATCAGTATCATCTTTATTGACAATAATATCTGTCTGCGTTCTAGCATGTCCGTAAACATTTTCGACATGAAATATATATAAACCTTGTAATTCAGGCGTTATGGAATCGATAGTTAATGTTGATGAATAATTTGTATTAACTATTGATCCATATTGTACTGGTTGTGGTACAGAATCATTTATATGTTGTACTTGCCATGTACAATGGCATTGTACTGACGGAGAAAAATATTCAACTTGAAGTTGTACTCTATTACCAGAACGATATCGATAAGTCGATAGAAGAGACTGCGTGATTGTTGGCGGAATAAAACGATCAAGAGATGTTGCTGATGACCATGAATCACCAGCGCTTAATCCTTGTTGGCTTATTTGATCAGGTTGCTCCTCCTTTTCATTAGTAAAGCCTAGAAATAATATTAAACATTCGAATTATCATTTTTTTTCTTTTTCTTTACGTTGACTATTAAAATTATTCTTTGGCATGAAATATATCAAATGTTCTACTAGTTATATTTGAATTTTCTTAGATTAAAACTATCCAAATGAATATACACTGATTGTATTCACTGTTTATTTTGTATAGATGCGTGTCTGACCTACTATAGCACTCAACCGTAGATTAATCCATTGTTGTGACTCTAGTTGTATTTAGCATCCATGTGGAAAAGAATAAAGACGTAATTGTCTCGACGATTGTAACCGCCGTATAAATAACTATGGAGTTGCCCTTTCAGAAGAGAAGGCCTATATAATACACTTGTTAAATGCTATCAATGGTGTTCTGTTTCTATTAGATACAAAGAACTACATGATGCAAAAATTAGAAGAATGTTCTTTAGTTTAAATAACTATGAAAATATTATGGTGATTATCTTAAATAGACTATTGCCTATGGTATTGTTTTTTCCGCACTAAACGAGTAGAAATAATAGTAGGATACGAAACAAAATTAGTCTATTATCCCAACCAGATTAATTTGTGTTATTTTGCTCGTGTCTTATTGTATATCTGTTTATTAAAAAAAAAGAAGCAAGAAAAGCACCAAGATAAACAATATAGCAATCTTTAATAGACTAGGAGGCAACGAGATAGTTATGCATAATTATCCGTTCGATTTAATTAAGAATTATTCAACGATTTCGAATCAAAAACCGAATATGCAAAAATAATTTTTTCTACGTAGCCATTTGTCTAGCATCATTTCGTTCGAAGAAATGAATGAATCAGATTCAAATCAACGCTGTCTAAAAACTATAACGAATCCACTACATAATTATTCCATAGGGTATTATAAATTTAGGAGTAAAGACAACTGTATATACCCTGACGAATACATGAGATTATACTGACAAAGTTATCAAGTAGAATAGATTTACTTAGATAAATATGTTCAAAAAAAAAATAACCGAATTGATTTCATTTATTAATTAATATCAAATAGATATATTCTTGTCAATTCCAATATGAAATAAATTCAATCTATGTCAAATTAGACAAGTCTATATTCACTTTGCGGTACCTTAATAATAATAATAATAATGATAGAAAGAAAATTATTTTTCTCGGAAATTCTAAAGTAATAATAAATATGAGTGTATTGTTAATTTTTTTTCAACTCACTGTCAACAAAGAGATAAGCACTCGATTCATCATGAAATCTATCATGATCATAACTAATATAAATCGTGTAAACTCCTTCGTCTTGTTGTTCACATAGTCGAATATCCATCCAATAAAGATTCTCTTCTGATATTGAATTAAATCGATATCGTGGATTATGATCACTTGTTATATGTGTATCATTTAAACGCCATTCAACATGTAATAGTGATCGATCAATTTGAATATTTGAAGATGTTGATAATAAACGTATTTTAGCTTCTAATCGAGCTGAATCACCTTCACGTACAGTAACAGATTTTAGTTCTTGTTCAAATCCAAATAATATTGAATCAGCTCGATTACTTCCGTATTGTTCATCAATATTAACAAATTTCGGTATACGATCTTCATCGGAGGCCATGTTTTTAATTAAATCGAAATTTAATTAGGCACCCCAGCGATGTCAGAAAAACAAATATCGATACCGTATAGCGAACTATGATTATGATGATTATAGAATGTATCAAGCGGCAAAGAAGAAAACGTTGTCTAGTATCTACCAATACTACCAGTGTCAGCTAAAAAGAAGACTGACAAACTCAATGTTTACTTGGTCATTGGTAGGCAGCTGCAGAGGATGATATAATCAAAGAAAAGAAAATCAACAAGGATGCTAAACTTGTAGAAAGAACAAGAAAAAAAGAAAGATACAGTGCTACAAGTATTGCAGAGTCATAGGTTGAGAAGCTTCCTTTTTTCCCTTCTTCTTCCCTTTTTTCCTATTAAGGATAGTTTAGGCTTGTTCTTTCTATGCTCTTTTAGTTAATATTGATACGGAATAGAAGGAGGACGATGACCGATCTATATATATGTGTGTATGTAGTAGCAAAGTATGCATGGAACACAAGCACATATGCATAAGCATAATTTATGATATGAAAGGCTCGTAAGAACAAATAATGTTGATAGACAATACTTGTTTTTTTTTTCTTCTATGATCGTGTCAACGTTGATAACAATACAGACCAGTTAGTGACAATAGATTTTTATCGAATGACAAGGCAATGTAGGCGTGACAGTGGAATATTGATAAAGCCTTTAATCCTAATCTCATATCATGGATCACTATAGAGAGAGTTAATTGATAGAGAGAGTTAATTGATCAATATGTTATCTAATAATTAAGATATTGTTAATCGATCGGAATGAACAATGAAAAACCAAAATGAAATGAAATTCTTATTAGGATTAATTAATATTCTAGAATTATCTGTCGTCTTAGAAAACTAGAAGAAGAAGAAAACAAATTAGCGAATAGGTTAATTCATAGAGAACAATACACTATTATATAATAGAAGTACGATAATATGTAAAAATCCATTATCTTCTGTTCAGAAAATGATTAATTGTGTTTCATAATATAACTTATGTTATTTTCAAGATAGATTACATCAGCAGATTGATGTTTAGTAAAAATTAAAAAAAAATGATTTTACCATGTTTGGATTGTCGTTGTTGCTGTACAATATTCATAGTCGTTATATTTCCACTCGATAGATCAGCAATACGTGCATCTAATTCGTTCGCAAGTCGGCGAGATTCTTCGTATAAAGCTTTTTCATCTGTAGATTGATATAATTGTGAACCTGTTAATTCTTCATGTTCACTTGGTGGACTTGATGCAAATGATGCTGAAGACATTTCACTATCTCCTTCATATTGATAATCTAGAAAAAGAAAGAAAACACAAAAAAATCTTAATTCTTTATAGATCGTAATTGTATTTATTTTATTTTAAATACTAACGTGTTACGTCAACTGTAGTTGTTGTATTTGTTCGGCCTTGTTCATTATTTGCTTCGCATCGATATACTCCACTATCACTTGGATAAATATCATGAATGGTCAATGTAGATTTACCAGTTAAAGCATCGAAATAAATCTGACGTGTATGTTGTTCCTTATCATCAATTGAGATTTGTTGTTCATCTTTGAACCAACGAACATGTATTGGTCGTCGTCCATGAACAACACATGTTAACTGTACAGTGTCACCATCACGACATATGATTGCTGTTGATGGCAATGGACTGACGAAATATAAACGTGTGGATAGGTCATCTTCGGGCATAGGTGGTAATTGGCGATGTAAAATTTCGACTTGACATGTTGACTGTGCATGACCATGTCGATTAGAAATAATTAAACGATAGATGCCTGAATCATTAGTTATCGTTGGATCAATTATCATAAAGCAAATGCCAGTATCAGGATTATAATGACGTCGAGTACGAGATATATTTTCAGAAATAACTTTATCATTGAGTAACCATTTTATTTGACATTGTATACCAGCCATAACTTGACATGAAAGTAGTAAACGTTCGCCTTCTTCACATTCCATTTTCGATGAAAGTAATTGAAAAAATACTGGACACATGCCAATGGAATCATTAGCAGTATCGGAACCACTACTGGTATCAGAGGTTTTCGGCGGTGGATATGTTGCAAGTAGTGAGTGCGAACGAAGAATTTGTTCGAGATCACCAGCTGATGCGGTACTACTTTCATCAGATGATGATAATGGAGCTGTTTCTGATATTGACGGAAGTAATGTTTCAAGTTCATTCAGTGAAGCATTCTAAAAATATGGTAAAATCGTTACAAATTAAGATTCAAAAATAAAAAATTCTATGATAAGAAGATTTACCTTTTGAAACGTTTCTACTTGCTCACTCCATTTAACAGTTTTGCCTATTTCTTTTTTATTATCAATTGACGGAACCTTTTGATCGCCCATAGTTCGAAATGATGATTCGACAGGGCTGATTATTAATGGTTGTTTATGTCGATTTTGATTGTCATATGACAAATTATCCAGTCGAAAATAATTCGGATCCATGGGAAGCATTTGTTGTTGTTGTTCATCAGTGTCATCTGTACGCTTTTTCACGTCAGTGATTGAGCGAGAAGATATTGTCTAGAAAAATTTCGAAAAACAAAATTCAAATGATCAAAATTTTATATATATATAATTTACTTGATCAGTGGTTAATATTTGCTGTTCGACTTCTTGAACGATAACTTCACATGTTGATGAAACTTTAAAATATTCATTTGATGCAAGACATTCATAGGTACCTTCATGATGTTGTTTTGTTGTACTATCAATAGTTAATAGAGCTATAAAATGTGCTGGTAATGTGTCATAAGATGCATGAAATGAACCACGATCTTGCTCATCAGTTGTTGTTGTTGTTATAAGTGACGATGATGGACTTTGACTGCAAATAGCAATCAATTCTCCATTTCGAAACCATTCAAATTTATCAATATGAAGGCCAGCAATACGACATGATAATTGTAGTGAAGTATATTCAAGTGTTATCGTTGGATCGAGTAATGGCCGATCTATACGTAATTCATACCAATGAGTTGGAAACATATTTTCATCAGTAATCGTTTTTCTATTGTCTAAGGTGAAGAGTAATGTGTTCGATTCATCTTCATCTAAACAAGAAAGAAATAGACTTATCGGGTTCTTTTTTCAATATTTTTTAACTATGTCTGCCAATTAGTTATCAATCGTTGAATCTACTTAGTGCATTATCGCCGGAAAAAAAAGGATTTTCTTTCTTTTTTTTTGCTCTTTTCTGTAGTTGTTCCTTTTTTTTTGCAGAATCGCTTTTGTTATTCTTTCACAGCATGTTCTAATGTACTATCTATGCGACGTCGCATGGATAACATACGAATGTACATTTCTGTGCATGCCGTAACACATTACCATCAACGCCGAGAAGAAGCGAGAAAGTCAAAGATAGTCCTACAGAACAAGGGGTGCTCGTTGTTAACATTATGGATTATCAACAGAGCATTATATGGTAGAGCAATATGGAGAAGAAGGACGACAAAAAAAAAAGACGAAGATAGAATATACAGGAATCAATGTGCGACCAAATATGCTTCTGTTATCGTTTGTAAAATAGCTCTGAATGACAGTGAGGTCATCAACTATATACATATATATATATATATATATATATATAT
>OENM01001133.1:0-28333 GCA_900239745.1 Rotaria magnacalcarata | reverse complement strand
ATTCTTTTTTAATTCAATTCAATCACATCGGTTTTTAAATAAGATTAAAAATTGTCGAAGCCGAAAATGTCTCTTGAATACGATGATTGATAATCATTTAAGAAAATCGAAAATATTAATTTGATATATAAATTCTCAATGAAATATAAGTATGATAGTAAAAGTTTCTTTGTGAAATAATTTATCAAGCATTAGTTATATTTATGAATCTATAACAATATATTAAAAAATCTTACATTCTGGTGTAACATGTCCCGCCATGAGAAGTACAGGAATTTTAGTCCAAGATTTATCAACTAAATTAATTAATTAATCATAAGATTTTGTTGAAATTTTGATCTTACTATTTTCAATCTTTAATTTAATTTCCAATGCTTCAATACGACCATCTTTACTTGTTGCTTCACAACAATAGGTCCCATCATCCGAATAGAGTACAGAACGTATATAAAATGTACATTGGCCTGTTGCTGGTAAATATCGATGCCACATACGAAAGCCTCTTGGTTCAACTAATTCACCATTGGCATACCATGCTATTGATTTAACTTGTTGATGACGAACATAACATTCAAGAAGTACGTTATCACCTGGACGACAAACGAAAGTTTCTGAGAGTCGACTTAGAAAGAGTTCACCAGTATCAACCTGTGCTTCCGCCATTGTATAAATCTGTGCGTCAGAATATGCAATGGCAAGACTGATTGACTGACTATTCTTCTAATCTATAAGATGTATAATGATGAGGAGGCAAGTAAGAAAAAAAGTGTTAATAGATAGATGCTAACGACAACAACAACATATAATGGGAAATGTCATTGTATGAAGCATGTGGAAGAAAGATCATGCATACGTACATATATTTCTAGAGCAATAATCACTTGTTCTCTAGCATGATCATATTAATAAAAAAAGATTGATATGTCAAGAGTTATCTAACAGCAATAGACTGAACACTCGTCATCTGTACGATCGGTCTTATTCGATATCAGTCAGCATCTTACTACACCGTGTTTGATCGTATCTAAGTGTGATTCCGTCCTTGGAATGGATGTCATCTTCTCCTTTTTTCTCGCTCTCCCTCTCTCCTGTTTGCTTGAGGCAAAAAACAGAGTATCGATTTTCTGCTTTTTCTATTCATACCATTGTAGGATAGCTAACATCTAATGCTAAACGGCAGGTGATTTGTCGCTTATAGGAAAATTTGATAGATGGATTGATTGGATGAGAGACACATCGATGTAAAAACTTTTGGTAACACTATTAGAACTAATCCATTCCCCTATGATTATCATGATTTAATCATCTACGATCTAATAACAATCTTTTTATTCTCTGGTTATACATAAAAAACATTATGCTACGATCGATCACAGTACCACAGAAACAAAAACAGCAAGGAATATCTTTCAATAAAAATGATACTATTGAGAGGATCAATAGACAACTAATAAAATTCCGAGATATTTATAGAACATTGCCATTTTCATATAAATGCCGAACTAACGAATTATTTAGAAAATTCTTTCGATACGAATTAGTTTATATCGAAAGTCTTTTTCAATGAACTAATGTCATTCGACATATGATATTAATCTAGTCATAATTGCTCCATTGGAGACCATGTTTCTAAACTATGTAGATATATTAAAATAAACCTAACGAATGCTTGATGATAGAATGAAACGTCTTAATTCTTGAAATCGTACAGTTTTAGAGAATAAACATCTCTAGCAAATCGATATGTATGGTGAACATCCCTTACTCGTTTAGTATTTGAGAAAAAGTCGATAGAACATATACATATCTAGCTACTTGCTCATGAAAACTATTAAAGAAAGTCTATTGATGTTGATTGCTTTAAAAAAAAAGAGCACACTGCAGATAGATTTTAATTAGAATTCATCAAGCAGTTTGTCAACTCAATGGACTTTATCCGGTATCTTCTATTTTGAGGTAAATTTCTAGTAGATATAATTCTAAATGTCAAAATTCAATTTTAGCAGGTTCAGATCCAGCTCCTAATATTTTCATCCCGATGGGTTCTAAATAAACTTCTATTGATCGAATTGTTCTGCATAACAATCAGGTTCAAAACTTACCTGATTGCGCCGAAAATTTTAATAGAACATACTTAACCCATAATTACTTGCTGAAGGGTTAAGTTTTTAAAAAATAAAACAAATACTGTCTAAATGATAAATGAAGTCGAAATCGTAATATGCAGAGTTAGAACTTCGTAGCATTGTTAAATTTGCCAATTATCTGTGATTCTATAGCTAGTGCATAGTACTCAATAATGTCTCTGCCGAAATTGTTCTTCTATATCTTTGTTATCGCCAACACATATTTAGTTTTCATCAGACATATTATAAGAAAAATATGTTTATCATCATATCCGATAACCGATTTTTGGTCCTATATTTATTCAATTTACTGGTGTTCGCCGACAACGTATGACTCAGCCCTTCAATCGAATAATACGTTAGAGTAGGTTGGTCGAGCATTCTAGTGATAATATCATTTCAATTCGTGATCTTCTATGAATCTTCAATAAAATTAATTGTGAAAAACGTATCCATTCTATCAATCAAATGGAACTAAGTCAATATTTACGAAATGCATGAATATTTTTTGTTCTCATCTAGCACGACAAAAATTGTTTAGTATAGGCTAGATATAAAACCAGTCAATATTAATTGCTTCTATTATATTATTAATTTAACGAAGAAATCATTGTCCTATATGATATTATACATTCCATTTTAACTGTAATCGTTACAGATGGTTTCCATTTAAAATACAATTTATTCAGAGATTTACACTTGACTGTACTAGTTGAAATGGAGACGCATTGAATCTCTTCTTCATGATGAACAAAATACATATATAAGTATATGTCTTAGTTCACTTATTCTTAATCTTGTAGGCACCATGAATGAATAATTACAAAATGTTTTGTTTCAATGAATTTTCATTTAAATCTACTATCAAAAACACTTGTTTTTTGGATAAATTGATCACATTTTTAGTGATGAAGACTTCTGAGAGCATAGCATTCATGAAAATGCTGCTGACGTTTCTCCTCATACTAACAAATTTCGCTTTTTTTCATTCTATTTTTATTTTATTGGTGTATACATCGTGGCTCTGTAGTTTTTGTTCCGATGATTACAAGAACGGGAAATCAAAAACAAATTCAATCAAACATAAAAAAATGAACTTTGAAAATCGCACAAGATCAATGTCTGTTTTAATCATTTAGTCGAAAACTAATTGACTTATAAATAACTACTAGAATTACAAGCATCTGAGTGGAGTATCTCTATTGTCAACACTCAAGAAATTCAATACTAATTACTATAGTATCAAAAGCTAGACATCAACTTATATGGATCCATGAAATGATATATTAGAGCTATTAATATCACTGACGATACATAATAAATTAAATTATCAATCCAAAGTACTTTCTAGAAACATGACGATATGTCCTGATAGTTTACACTCAATAAAGGATATCAGGAAGTCTACTTAACAATTCGCTCAGCTATTCAAAATGTAACTTCTCTAATTACAATGGCAGAATCTAAAGAGGTTTCAGCGATCAACAGGCATGTTCAAGAGAAAACGTTTATTATTACCAGTCACAAAGATGATCACTTTTTATTCATGTATGATAGATAATCTCAATAGTCGACATAGAAAGAATCTTCGAATCGAATTCCATAGTTGACATGAAAATCTAATGACATAATCCGGTACAATCCTATTTCATTTTATTTGTGTACTTTGATTGTTTCAAAAAAGAAAAAGAAATAAACTTCACAGAAAAAATTTCCAACTTTTACCTTATACTGACACGATCTAAGAAAATCAGTCGAATAAAAAGAATCTTCACTAGTTAATGAAGTCATTTATGTATGCCATATGTTATAGAAGGTTAATGTTTACGTTCGCAAAAGATATTTTCGAAGCGATTAGTTCTGATAGAATGTTAACAGGAAAATGGTTTTCTCTTTCTTGTACCATGTTTAGATAACACTTAAGAGAAAAAGCAATAGTATTAAAAACATGGTTCTATTGAAGCGAAAAAAAATCAGAAAGGAACTTATTAATATACGTTTAGCTAGTGCCATTTTCCTCTTGAAAACGTTCTTGACAGAAAGGTTACTTTTAGTCAAGAAAAACTTCTTGTGCTTCTACTGTAGATATCATGTTTCTATCTAAGCATAAAAATATTAGAGAAGCATTCAATAATCATCGAAACTATTAGAACATATCTAACAATCATAGTAACTATCCAATTTATTAAACTATGCCGATGATAATTTTCTCGTAGAAAAATATTTAATTTATCTTCAATGATCATCTACTAAAATAATACGTTTTCTACAAAGGATAACAGTACTGTTGACTTAGAAATGCAAACTATTTTTTTACAAACAATAGGAATGTTTTTCATGTTGATAAATACATAGAAACAGTTTAATCCTGTATAGTGAACAGTCAAAATACTGAATATTTCGGTGACGCTAACATAAAATAACATCATTATTAATGATAGAATAAGTTTTACTCGAGAAAATTTTCCTTGAAATCGAAAAACAAAGTGTAAAACAGTGATGTTCATCGAGGGCTATAAAATCTTCATTCATTTTGGGATATTTTTACTCAAGAAAATACAAGTAAAATGTTCCCAATTTTATTAATAGTCTATAAAGATCTACTGTATTGATTTCGAGTCTAATGGAATAATATATATATATATATATTTATTTATTGGCAATGTCTCGTTCGCAAAATTAACACAAGAAATATGCAAATCAATGCTTATTTAACTTTTACATAATCTAAACAGAAAAGGATATGAAATAATTCATCCTATCGTCTTCTTCTTATTTTGATCAGCTTTCTAAGAGCTAGACATACAACTATATTGTTTTTCAATGAAGAACATCGAATAAAACCATAGAAATGATCAAACTAATCGGCCTCTCGCTTCATTCTATTTAAATATTAACAGACCACACACAAATCGACACACACTCAATAAATTTTTCGCATCATCAGATAAACAATGAGCTCAAAACACTATATACAACTATAGTATCAACACTAGATGCGACACAATCGTTTTAGAAATCTATTGAGTTTATGCAAAATGACAAATAACAATAAAACTTCTTTGAGTTTGTGCTATTCTTAAATTATAGATTAATAATATGGCTAACTAAAATATGAATTTTCTGCCGAATTCAATGGTAGAATGAGTGATTTCGGAAACAGAAACTTTGTGACAATTTTCTTTGTCATCATTGCAGAGAGCAAGGTAGGCTTGTCCATAACGTTAATTTCATGTTACCACTTGACGAATTCAACAATAGGCGGATAATCGTAAATCATTTTCCAGAGAATTTTGCTCTAGAAATAAAGCAATGAATGTCCCTGGATATAAAGATAACCGGTCATAAATTCAAGTCAATATTTAGAATCATCATAAACACATCAATTGAATAGTGTACTGAATATTTGAAATAAACTTTTTAAATATATTAGTTAGTAAATTATTCGATTAGAGAATTGTCCGCTGATTCTAATTATAATGATACTTTCATTTGTAACAAAACATGTACTAGTTAAAATTCGTGACTAGGTAAACTTATTTATGATTATTTTCTCGAATTTGACAATTTCAATAAAATTCAAACAATGCTCTCTACAATCAAAGTCATTATTTTATTGAAGAACTTTTTAAAAAATTGAATTTTATTTGCAGAACTTTTGAGTATTAGACTGTTGAGATTAAAATTCTATTCAAAGTTTGAATTTTTGACCTCGTGTGCATTACTATCAATAAATGTGTTCCTTGTTAAAACTTTTCAAGTCAATAAAATCAATAAAAAAATTCAATATAAGTATGTGAAATGTTCACTTTACTTTAATAATCATGCCTAAAATTCCAATAAAACGTCAATTAAAATGTGTTTTTTTTTGTAAATGAAAATGTCACTTCTTCAGTTTCCTTCCTTTTTTGTCACCAATCCTCATGCACACACGCACAAGCAAGTGCACAGAGAGAAAAGAATAAAGAACGACATAGGTACAGACAGGAAAAAAACGATATGAGAAAAAACAAAGAGTACAATTGCAATTGTATGGAAAAAAATGAGCGTATATGAGAACGAGAGAAATAGACAGTTAACAACGAGCAACAATAATATTTTAAAAAACACATTTTACGATAAAATATCCACTTCAATATCTTCATCGCATTTTGTCAATTCAAGTACTTGATGATGTTGAGCATTAAATAAGCCTGAACGATGCTCTTTTGCTGCTTGTCTTTGTTCTTTACGTTGTCGTAGTTTCAATGCTTTTTCAATACGTTGTGATAACGGATCACTATTATTTGATGACAACGATGAGTAACCATCACTTTCATCATTTATTGAACCACCACCACCGATCAAATTAAATTTTATTATATTTCTAATACGTCTATATTTATCGTCATTCATACTAGAAAAATCTAAAATAAATTCTGTTTGATGTGGTAACAATTGTGGTCCATCTGGTTGTAATATTCGTATTATTTCTAATTGTTCACGTCTACCAAGTTGTTCATTTATAATACGTGTTAAATCTTCCGTTGCTAATGTTTGCTCATTAATTGTCATTTTTGACCATAATTTTGTTTGTAATTGTCGCCCATTTGTATTTGTACGAGTCTTTTGTTGAGGTTTAGGTGACGACGGTGCACTACGTTGTGGTGGTGGACCTTGTAATGGACTAGAAGAACTTGCAAGTTGTTGAAATAGTGAACGTGTATCGTCTAATTCAGAAAAATAATCATTCTCAAAAAAATCCGATAGATCTGATGTGCCAATAAAATCTGCTTCAATTCCAAGAAATAAATCATCAACTACACTTGAATTATTACAAGCACTAATATCCATATATAAATCATCGGAGCAAACAGACATAGATTTCGATGATGTTAATTGATTAACTGATGATTGAACAGTATTTAGTGTTGCCGTTAGATCTGGCTGAGAATTACTTCTTGACATAGATGCAAGCATATCAGAATTAAGAAACTGTTGAATCGATGTTTGACCATTTGTTGATGTTAATTGTGGTGGCGGAGGAGTTTGTAATGGAGGTGGATAAAACCAATGTGTTGGTGATGTTGATTGATAATTATTTGTAAATGGAGTTGTCGAATAAGAATTATTACGCATACGAAAAGTTGGTACAGGTGTATGAATACTATTGACGCCACTGTCTACATTACCTAATGACGACTGCATCATCTGAAATTAAATTAAAATCATTGATTATTATCATAGAAGAAATACTGTAAATTTCTTTTGTTTAATGTAGTAAATTAAAGTTAAATGCAGTAGAATAGTAGAAAGTAAAATGATGAAAAGTCAAGGTCTTCTTTCAATAGTTTATATGATTCAATCAACTATGAATAGATACATTAACTTCATTTACAATTCATAGTTAGACTGATTTGGAAGTACATACATTAATTGAATCCGTACGAAATATTGGTCTATTGTAAATATTTCGTTCTAATCTTTGTTTTCAATATATGGCGCGGGAAAAAAATGAATTTTGCACACATTTTACGTCATTTGGCATTTCACGTGTTTTCGACTAATGGCTACGCTATCATATGAAGAGAACAGAAACGAATGAAATTTACGTATTGGCTAAAAATCTATTATGATTTTAAAAACGTAGAAACTTGTACATAGATGTACGACACTATGAATTATTCAATAGAGAATCAATTTCAGTAGTGTTTTTTTTTCGAAATTAAAAAAAAAGCAAACCTACAATTGCTTCTAATTCATATCAATATCAATTTATACATATACATAAGTAGAGGAATGTGTTCGACTAGATAGTTAGATTTATTTAAAAATATGTAATGCAGTTATCTGCTTTGAGGTAATAGTGCATTATATTCAACAAAATATTTTACTTGATTGAATATATCGATTACAAACCAGTCATTATTTTAAGATGAATACAACTAAATAACTTGTAATACAAAATGAGACATTTTTTTATTCTGTTATTAGTTTAGGATATGTGTGTCGAGAATAACAATCGAATAGTGAGTCGGCTGTTGATCATGGTTATTCGCAAGAACACCTTTTTACAATTAATATTCTAAAAATAGAAATCAAAAGTTTTGTTTATAAAATAATGGAACAATAGTTTACAATCAATTAGTATAAAGAATAATGAAGCGTATGATCAGAGAGAAAGAGAAAGCCGTTAGTTGTATTAAAGATAGAATGTCTGCTAAGAAACTATGTAGAATTTTCTGCATGATTTCTACATCGAAGATTAACGATGAAGAATTACATTGATATAAAAATATTTCTATTTTTGATTTTTATGTATTTTTCTATTATTAAATTAGTTTTATTGAATTCTTAGCTATATCCTTCTGATAACATACGATAATGTGATCATTACAAAGCACTAACATTAAAACTGAAGGTTGATTTTATCTCAAAATCCATTGGAAAAAAGATGTATCAATATGTAAATATGATTATAGATTAAATAGAATTGATTTTCAGTAAAATATGTCGTTTAATCTGTAGTCTACGATCTAACAGATGAATAAATTGCAAGAAACTATTGTTTATAAAAATAGTTGGAGGATCGTTTAATGCAGAAAATGTGAATATTGAATTCACGCTGTGTTACTTTTAATGGAAATAAATGAAGAGGAATAACATAGCATAAGAAAAAATTAATCTCAAGGAAAAAAATAACGACGAAGATGAATTCTTTTTTTCTTTCTCCTTTGTTGTTATTTTTGTTTTTGATTTTTTCATTGGTTCGATGAAAGAACTTATCCTTGCACCATATGCAAACTATTTGTTAACAAAGATGTCGTTTGTCATCATAGTAATATGATTTTGAACTACGGACGTGTATATTGTTCAATGTACTCTAGAGAGAAAATGAGTTAGACTCTAGCTTCACCACAAGCAATGACAATGATATATGATTACGAGAGTCGAATGAAAAATCTTTGGTAAATTAGATTGAAAAGTTATGAAGATATTGAGCAAAGATAGAGAGGGAGAAAATTGTCACGATCTACCGTATTCGTTGGAAAATTTTCTTAGCGAAGTTAATTGAGATCCATTGTTTTACAACTACAAAATTTTCTTTTAAATTTTAGTACTGAGACAAACTCAAATATCAAGTTGTGGGCAGAACACATATAGGATTACTACTGTGACCTATTGCAATTGAAGCACAGAAAATACACGAACTTTTCGATGTAAAGAAATATCGATTTTACAAAAATATGATTAAATTTAATGTAAAAACAAATATTTTGCTTAGTAACATAGATCGCACATTTGTGGGATGACAGATGAATTATTGTTAACATTATTCATTTTCCTCTCTTTCTTTGTACAATGACTTTAATAAACGATTTGTTTTCTATTCGACTGAATAACTTTCTGTTACGTGTCATAAATGTAAAAGTATTTTATTGACTTTATTTCGAAAAAAGAAGAATCGAGAAAAAAATAGATCAATTACATGTTTAAATGTTTGTCGTACATGTTGTTTGAAGCCTGTGAGTAAATAGTGGGCAGTCAAAGATTACTACTGAAAACCGAAACGAGTGATTCAGAAATGAGGGTAAATGAATTGTTTATTTCATTAAATGTTTAAAGTAACAACGAGTACATGATATTAATAAAAGGGTAGTAAAAGTTCTAAAGATTCATTCTGATAATGTTTGATGTAATACTACTGATCGACGGATTGTCCTCGTTCCGTATTATGGATCAAAACAAAGGATTCATTTGTTTCTATTTATCAAGCATTGTATTTATTTTAGCTAATTTGTTTATCTAAAACCCAGAACTCATTATCAATCGTTATATGTCTCACAACCAACATACTCGTTTCTCAAGTATTATCAATTTTTTTCTATTCGGTTCTCCTTATACTAAGTCTAGATGATTCGAATCATGTCAAGTCGAATTCAGTAAAGAAAGATCTAATATAATCTGAAGTCCGACAGCATCGGATTTTTAGCACACTCTTAAATTTATTCCGAAAAATTCTCTTCGCTTTTATTCAATGAAGAAAAAGATTTATTTTAATAAAATAGTATCAAACTATAAAGAAACATGCAAATCAATATTAACTCGTGTAGTTTTTCCATAATTTTTCAAATTTAGATGTCAAATTCTCAATAGTCTAATCAAATTTTTATGAATAAATATCACTGTTATTCAAATAGAAATTTTTTCAATGCGATGAACCATGGCAGACTGTAATTTGATTAAGGTTTTAGTTGATTATGTTTTGAATCGAAGGAAATCTAGAAATGTCGAGAAAGTTGATGCATTAGACAGAAGAAATAAATTATAGTATGAATAGACATTGTAAGGTCAGAATACATCCCATAGAATGTATTAAATTGCCGACATACTAGAAAATAGTTGTTCAAACGAATCGAACTTAATGATCTGATACAAAAACTCAAAACACAATCAGTAGAAACAGCGTTGGAACTTCTCACTATCGTTTTTTGTTTTCGTTAGGCAAGTTCATTTGTTACTTTATTTTTTATTATAAATACATGCTTAGATCTTACTGCATAATATCGAGAATGAACCTGTAGATGCAGTGCATTTAAATGTCGATTACTCTTAAAAGATCGTTTGAGTCCTTGCTGTTGAAACATTCAATTTACTAAATTTCCAACAAGTTTTTCTAGATGGTTGAGAATCAATAAAGATCCTTTTCTGTTCTGATATAGTGAGATAGTCTGGTTTTTTTTCAAATCTGGACTATTTCCAATTCAATATAATATAACAAAATTGCAGTAGATCTATTGATATACGTACTTTCTATGACAAAACATGCAAAAAACAATTTTACGAATAATTATTTCAAAATAGGCATAGTACACGTATGTTATCATCATGGCTTTTCTCTCCTATACACAATAGTTATTATCCAAACATACGTAAGAAAAATTTGAAACAAAGCCCGTGAGCAAAAACGATGCAACAAAATTACTTTGATTTTAATTGTTCAAAATTTCTCTACAAATACGTCAATTTTTCACATGAGAATACACAAGAATAATAAGAAACAAAACTATTTCTAATCAAGAAAAACTTCAACAATTAGAATGTCATATAGATTGTGGCTCACGATTTCTCTGAAGCAATTTGAATGGTTATTTCGTGACAAACCTTCATCGACGACAAAACTAGGTCAGACACATCGCACTCAGACTCGTAGTCTAATGGGTTTGGCAATTTGTGTTATCTTAATGCAGCATCTTATTTGTCGAAACTGTCTCTGTCTGATAATAAAAGAAAAAAAAACCTGGTAGTAATGATAAATTAATACCAATTATACGAAGTGTAACTATAAACAGCGAATTGTATACTATGCACTCGATCTTCATGGTTAATTTATGAAACAGAAAATTATTCAAGGCTAATGTCATCGGCATAGGGAAAAAATAGAGTCAAGTCACTGCTAACATAGACAGCCTAAACAAGTCATGTATCCGATATATTATCAAATATTGAATTAAAACATAATAAGTGATACTTGAAGTGAAGCAAATGAAAAATAAATATTACTATTGATGAAACTTGATTGATTCTTCCCAATGTCATACATTCGAATGTCGCAATAAACGAAAAAAAAACCGTCATTATGCTTAGTTTTTATCGAATCATGATTGTATTGCAAATTAATTATAGAATAACTTAACTATTTGAATAAATAAGAGAAAATAACGTTTGAATATTTAAGTTTCATTCTTTCAGCTAGTTTTTTGATGGATTCTATTATTCATTATGGTTTTTTTCTCGAGTTTGATTTGATCGTCAACCCGTTCTATTGTTAGTTTAGCTTCATATTTAAGAACTAATTAAGATAAATAACCGAGATAATTTGAGACTTTATCTTTGTTTCATTTCTATTCTATTGAAGCACATTGAATTTCGACAGTGCCATTCAATAGAAGTCTAGTCTACACACTAAATCATTGTATAAAAAATCTTAATAGCTCAGTACTTTCTAATTTTATTGAGTAGCCTTAAAACGCAGCATGTAATCCCATGCAATTAACAACACGAACAACGAATATAGTGACTTGATCGATATTTGTATTTTAGAGTAGCTTGTGACTTTGACTAAAAGATAGTCATCATACGAAATACGAATATTGTATACCGTCGATTTTTAATTATTTTTTTCATTGATCTCGATCTAACGATTAATCAAGGCTAACTATATAAATTCAATTGTAATCGATAAGAATTCATTTTGGAAACAGTTAAACAAGACTATATATATATATATCTTAATTATCCATCAAGGATCAGTTAGGCTTATGGCGAATTAACACACTTATTCTGACGATCAATCAGTGATGGCATAATGTAAACATAGACTATATACAGTTCTCTATCAATGGGGATTCATATTTCTTTGTTGACATTAGAGAATTTAAGATTGAATATCATTTAAAAATATCAACTCATCATATATTAAGATTTTATTGCGAAATAAATTTTCTATTCAATAAATTCACAATTTAAAGCAATCATTTTTTATCTATTTTTGATAAATACTGGTATATACATTTTTATTACCAACATACCTATATATTCATGGATAGAGCAATTATGATAAGAAATATTTTGCAATAATATTTCTGATTCAATCGTTCATTGAACTATTATTTATTGATCAAATTTCAAAGCGATTGATATCCCAATAACGACTAAAGAACAATTATTTGTTATTCGTTTAATAATTCTTCATGAAGATTTATTCTTTTCAAACAATTTCTTTTTATTTTATAACATTCTTGTCTTTTATTCTAATATGTGCAACATATATGATTCCAATGTTCGAAACCTAAATCAAAGATACAAGGCTATGTTCGTTATAGATACTATTATACACCTCTGCTCTATTCACCTTACTATTTTGTTCTCTCCAACACCTTTTTTTTCGTTTTCTTTTCTTCTGTTCTTTGATGTTCATTCAGTTGTACCATCCGCTCCTATGCTCATCAGTTGCATTCTACGCTATCTCCTTGTTCATATTGACACGTGCATATATAACGTATATACGGTACTTGATTTTGAACGAAGACTTACGCGCATACAAATTATTCTCCAACCATCATACGTTCATTAGATCTCCTCTCGATTAGAGCTCATTATAACAACTTTACTATATATCGAGTAATCGTTACTGACAACCTGTCGAATTGCGAGATTTATTGGGTGAAGAAAGAAAAAAAGAGAAATGATGGCACACTCGATTGAACAACTTAATCATTAAATTTTTAACAGGTATATATATATATGTACACATTGTTAAAGTTAAAAATTGATCTATAAAGAAATCGTCTAAAAAAGAATAGACATATTACTAGTGTTAGATGTTTTTCTCTGTTACTTCGAACAATTTATTTGAATATTAAGTTCAATAAAACTTAACAATTTCGTACCTCGTTTTTTTTCTCACTTATTTCTATCATTAATATTTCAATTGCTGTCATCATTTTCTTTCGCTTTGATGTGCTCCTCCTTTTTCTCTCTTGCCCACCTATGCGCACAAGCACAAGCCAACTCATCGATTTGCTTCACTTTAAAAAAACGAGGAAAAAAAGGAGAAGAAGAAGAAGAAGAAGAAGGTCAAATGTATGTATGATATTATACAAGTATGCATACTCAAACCCGAAACAGAAAAAAACACATACTTCTATACAAAAAGCATTGATCTTATTAAAGTGATGGGACAGTATCGTCTGGCTTTCTTTTTCTCTTCTTTTTATCTTTGGCTCTTTTCTTTATTTTGTCGCTTCATCAAAAGACTAAATACTTTTAAATACATAAATGTATAGCAAATTTAAATTGATCAATTATTAAAAGACAATGAGAGAGATAAATAACAAATTTTGTATTGTTATTATTATTATTATATTTTGTGAACGATATAGCTTCAGGGTATAGTTTTGTGACATTGATGTCTATGATTGGAAAGGTAAATATGCAGGAAAAGAGTATCATCATTTAATAAAAAAATCACACTGAAAATCATTGAAAATAACGGACCAAGGTCTTTGTTTCTATCTACCTTGACTATTACTCTATGCTTTCATACTTCTTATCATGTAGTTTAGACTGACATCAGTCTTTTTCTTTTCATGAACTAATATCTTCTATGTACTATTTTGTTTATTGTTGAATAATAGTTTCTGAATAATAAGTCATAATAGTAGCAACCTTGTTAATATAACATTGAAGATGAAAATGAAGTTTTCTATGAAGAAATGAAGAGAATAGGCAGAAAAAATGACTACTCTCTCTCTCTCTTCCTTTCTTTCCCTCTGCAATTTATATTTCATTCACATGAGTATCAAATTTTCGATTGCATCATTTCTTTACGTTTGTATATTCGTATACATGAATTAGTGGTCAATTGTTTGGTTAGAACGACCGATGAGCTCCATATACTTTCTATATATATATATACATATTCTCACCTGAGGCTAATCTTATTCAAATAGCTCCTCTACCATCTTTTGTCTATGTATGTCATTTCTCTTATTCGTTTTCTTTCTCTTTCTTGATCATATATGTATACACATATGTATATATATATGTAAACTGTATTCTCACTTACTTACCCGTCAGTGACATGTTGACATACGACTGTTAGACCGGGGCCAAACATTATCTTACACATATTTTTATCTCTATCATCTATCACAATTAGATAGTAAATTGTATTGATATCTTAGACGAATTGTGAAAATACAGACGAGAATGACGACTATTGTTACTACTTCAAATTCTGAAGTAACAACACCAACAAGTTACGTTTCACGTTGGATTGCTCAAAGTCATAGTGCTTATCAAAATAAAACCAATGAATTTTATTCTCCATCATCATCTCTATCCTCGTCATCCTGTGACTTTCGAACACCAACAGCATCAAATAGAACTCCACCAAATCTCATCTCACCAAGAACAACAATAACAACATGGCAAGCACAAGCTAAATCACGTTTAGATGCTGCTGCTGCTGCTATTGCTGCTTCTAAAACCAATGATTCTTCATTTATATTATCAATGAATATTAATAATAATGAACTACAAGACAAATTGCAGCGTGTGAGGTAAGAAAATTTTCTCAAGTCAATTGAGATGATGTAATATTTCTTTTGCATTAAGCTTTATATACGCATAAATATACTCCTATTCAAACAATTTTACAATAGTACTATTGATTGACTGATTTTATACTACTAAGTCTGTCATAACAGTAAAACTATAATGAATAGAAAGAAGAAAAAAAGATGAACAAAGAATCTTTGTGGGATTAATGAAGAATCCTCTATAATGCATATATTGCGTGACGGTTGATATGAATATGCATAAATTGAACATAAAACAACAAGTGATATGAAATATAAAAAAAGAAACGAAAAGAAGAACGTTGAGTAGTCCATATATTGAAATCGATTAAGTATATGATTTTGAGTATACACGTACAACATGACATATATATATAGAAAGATAGATTCATATCAGTTGGATGCACATTAAACAGTAATAAATGATCCATTACTTTTTTTTTTCTTAGAACTTTACTCGATGCTAAAAAACAACGACTATGTCGCTATTTCCCGTCATCATCTTCAAATCTACCAGACCAAGTGCTTTCTTCAGCAGTAGTAGGAGAACAATCCTCGCTTCCTTCTCCTCCTCCACCACCTCCATCATCATCATCGTCATCTATTTTAGCACTTGAGGTAAACACTTGAAAAAAAGAAAGAATCTTGACCTTTCAAATTGATATATTCAATTTTAGAATGTGTATTCTTCACATGATGAATCTCGATTATCTACAAATTATAATTATCATAGTTCATCAATGTTGCCATGTCTTATGGAAGAATCACCGAGTGATTCTGGTTGTAGTGATGGTGCCAAGACAGTCAATAACGATGATATTATCGATACCACAATAAAAAATCCAGCCCTTGTCGATTTAAGTAAACCATTAAGTAAAGAAGAAATGCTTGCTATTATACAAGTTCTACGAGAACTGTGGAGAAAGCAATTCGGTAGTGAATTACCAGACATACAAATAAAACCAACTTTATCAACATCGAATTCGTTCACTAATCGACCTATCGGAACAAGTGGAGGAATTTCATATTTATCAAATAATAAGAAAAATCAATATCGTTCAACACCGGTTTTAAATAAATTAAGCGCTGAACTAAGCGATATCAAAGATAAATTACAAAGATTTTCCAATAACCGTACAGCTGATGAACAACCAAAAGAGATTTCATCGAAAAAGAAATTAAATGGTAAACTATTATGTTGTTAAAAGATAGTCATTGAGTTTCATCAGTAAGAATGTTCAAGTATTTATAAATTTTGATTGATAGTTATGTCAATCGTTCATGACTCGTCCGCTTTTGAACCGACATAGTCGAATGATCATGTTCTTGGTTACGTATCGATTGTTCTAGAAATGACGCACTAGAAGAAAAAGGATAGGATATCTTGAGAATGTTTTAACTAAGTAAATTAAAATTTTTCTGTTAATTGTACAGGAGAGCTCTAAGCTTTTATTCATAAGTTAAATATTTAATTAGATTTCTTAAAGCTATTTTGTTTATTATAGGGAAAGAAAGAGAAAAAATTAAGACTTTGGGACAAAGATAGACGATAGGTATTTCATGTTTCCGAGATAGATTTTTTGCGTAGTCATGCTATTTTTGTTTTATTGTAAAATAACTTATTTTCAATCTTAAATTTGTGTTTTTATTGTTTTCGACTTTTTCAAGGTTTCACAGGATCCTCTCTTGAATACTCGTGTACATGTCGTATCTGAAAAACTCATCTAATTATAGTTAAATGTTACGTCTATGTTTACATGAATATCTTGATCAGAAAGACAGATTTCGAAATTTTTTTCACTGAGTCCATCTTCTACTAATCATTTAAATAGAAAACAATTTTTGATTTTTACCTACAAATGACAGCGTTACATTCGAGGTACTCAAAAGTTCTGAGAGAATTCATTTTTATTTTAGCAAATTTACTTGTTGGCGAAAATAGAAAAATGTTTTCAATGTAACGATGAGTAGAAACAGCTCTACAAAATTAGATAATGTCAAATCGAACGATTATTAGATTTCTGCTTCTGTTGTAGATAAAATCGCAAATTTTAGAGATCATTACGAGACAAGAAGTCTAGCTTCATGTGTCGAAACACATCGGACAATGTTATCATTCGTTTTCTCAGATGATTATGTAGACATCTAGTATTTTAATAGTAGTCTATTGAAAGAAAAAAGCGATACAGTTTTAATTCAACCTTGGACAAATCTCGTTAGTCACCCATAGAATAGATAACTGTTATATACATGAAATCAATCATATCATCTGCAAATTATCTACATGCAAATAGTTTATATAGAATTCAACAATAAACTAATATTGTAAAATATTCGCTCAAGATTAGATGATCAATCGTTGGCATGAAACACAAATATCTTGATAACTTTTTTCGAATTTGTTAAGTTTTGAAATCTATATATAAAGTGTCATAGTGAGTCTGAAGAAATATTAATATTAGAAGATCCAAAACAAAGTTCGAGTTTTTCTTATAAATCTTCTTATTCAAACTATAGATAATATAGACGAACCAGAAAATATTCGAATCAATGAAGAAACTATGGTATTTATTCCGATCGGACCTCCACTAACTGTAAGCAACTAATTTTATTCTTTCTATTTATTCAAAATTTCACTTATCTAATATCTCAGGCTCACGATCTCGAGCGAATGCAAGCTAAAAAAGATGCATTAATTCGTCGACAAATTCAACGTCGTGAAGAACAATTAATAAAGAAAAATGAAAGATTAATAACAGCTATTGACAACCAAAACGAATGTCGTCTATATGAAGAATATACAGCACAGCGACGGCAAGAAACTGATTTTCGTCGTAAAACAATTCTGCATGCTCATATCGAACAAAAACGTCTAGAAGCTGATCCGCCATCATCAAACGATTATTATTTTGCAGCGGCACGAAATCGAAATCGTTTAAAACGCAAAGCATCAATGACATCCTTTGTTTCATTTGACGATGATGTTAGCTGTGGTGGTTCAACTTTTGATTTATTCAGTACGGCCAGTGGGAAAAAACCAAGTAAGCATCCTATAATCATTGATTCTTTCAACACTTGTAAATATAATTGTTTTTAGCGCAAACACCAAAACGTAATACAAATCGATATGATTTTGTATCTCCAAGTTTAATAGCGTCAACAACTGCATCTCGGTCAAAAATGAATCGAGCTGCAAGTACATGTAATATTAATGAACATTATGATTCATTCACATCGTTAAATTCGAAAGCAACAATGCCAATAATGCGAACAACAAAACCATCAAGTTTATTTGGTGGTAGTCTAATGAATATTTCGATACCCAATAAGAACAAACAATCACAACAAAAATCATTCAATTTGCTTGATGAACCATTTGATTTAACTATTGAATCTCCATTAAGTGGTTCACTTTCTTCGATTGCTTTATCAACGCCAGGAGGTAAGGATTAATTAATCGTGTGTTCGTTTTTTTCATGTCAACAAACGATTGTTTACTTTCAAAGGCTCACGCCTTGCTCGAAGTCAAACACATGTATCAACGAAATCAAATAAAAAAACCATAATTAACTCATTGAAACAAAGCGTTCTTGCTGGTCCAGCCAATGAACGACAACTCGATGTTATTATTCGAGTAAGATATATCATGCTCTTTCCTTTTTGATAATCTTTTACATCAAGATTAAATTTCAATAGGAAATTGAGTCATGCGAGGCTCGACATTTTATCATTCTCTTTCGGGATCATCGTCTTCAATTTCGTGCTGTCTATATGTACATAAATGAAACAGATATTATCGAAAAAGTACATGGTGTTGGACCAAATATTATTACTGAAGTTATGGTTGAAAAATGGTTCAAGTAGGAATTGTTTTTTCTTTTTTTTTTTATCAATACTCCAATGAAATGCATTGATTTGTTTACATTTTTAGATATAATTCGGGTAGTAAACGTTTTACTAATATTCCTATTCGACATTTTTCAATTCAATGTGATGCTGTTGTTATTCATAATGACTTCTGGCAGAAAAAACTATTTATGCATATGAATAAATTACATTAATTTAAACAAAATATTCTTTTTTTTCTGCTTAAATTTGATTGTTAATTGTACATGAATATGAATTTTCTTTTTTTTATCAGTAAAAATATTTGAACCAGATTAAGCAAATAATTTGTGAATGAAGTTGATAGAGTTACTACGAAATCAATACGATGCTTAACATATTAAACAACACTTTCAGCTTATGTTTGATTTCAAAGTTTGATAAGTACTTACATGAAATTTAACACCTTGACCATAAATGTAACAAGATTGTATTCCCTTCTAAGCTAGTTTAAATGCAATAACTAGGCAAAAACTTCACATATACTGTACTCTAATATTCTATGAGATCAAATTTCTGAAAAGTCTACTATGTTCGAAAGCACTCAAAAAAACTTTTTGTCAAATATGAAAAGTATTCTAGAATCAAATAGATATTTGAATTTATTTGTTCAATATTCAAATTTCACCTTGAATTATATGGATTAGAAGATCTTAGATCTGAAGAATATGTCGTCATCGTAATAGAACGCTTAGTTCATGCAGTTTTCCTTTGAATGCTTTGCGAAAACGATGACTTATAAAATTTTCTAGTACTAGAGAAACAAATATCTGGAGTTTTTCTTTTCGAATTATTGAAAATTGCTTATCTGATCAGTTCTGTAAAAAAAAGTGCATAAGTATAATAAGTAAGAGATTTTTGCATGAAGCTAACGATAAGATGATTGAACTTTAGAAACTAGGGTTATACTTGTTGTAATGTTAGTTTGAGATTACCGTGCAGATTTAAGACTAACAGATAATTATATTGGCTGAACATAACTACATAACTTGGTTCACTATTAAGATAACTCAATAGTATTAATTGTTGAAATCAAATTAAACAGGAAACGAACATAAGTATTTAGTTCTATCAAATATTTTGGAAACTAGAAAAACAATTAATACTATCGGGTTAACGAAAACAGTCGAAATGCGAAGTGGTATTAAACGATGATCATTTGATATTATCGATCCTCTACTCTTTATTTATCTACTACCAATGCATAAGAGAATAGTATGATTGCATCATTTAATAACATGACCATCACTACTCGCCGAGATATCAATCGTGGCAACTATTTAAAAAGACTACAATTTTGAAATCCATAGACATGTTAGTAATTAAATCAACCTTTTCGATTTCTATTGCAATCATAACCTTCAACATGAATTACAATTCTTAGATAAATTGGTTTCCTTTTCGATAACATGAAGAGTCCATGAATACAACAAGCATTTTCTATATTACATTTCTTAGTTTAGTTGCAATGAATAGAACTTATCTACAAGTGCTATCGCACTACAATATTTGAAATTGCTCTAAAACTATTTGTTATAATGTCCTAAAGTTCAAAATTTATTTTTATTGTATATTCTATGGCGAATTTTCTATAATCTTCTTACTTGTTTTTATTCAACATAAGAATTCGTTCAATCCGATAGAAAGTATCGTGATTATCTTCATCGAAAAAGAATCGTTTCATCAAGTAAATTACAAAATAGATAGGGTGGAAAAAAAACAACATCACAATGAATCAACATAACTGTAAACGAATATATTAAGCTACAATGGTTTAATCGAAAGATCTTTGCATAAGATTACATTTCATAATTAATAATCATATACATTTCATTTCGAATCAGTCAGTGAAGAGGATTGTAGTTTCACACTTCATGAAAATTTCACATTCTATTAGCTCACCTTTCGTCTCAAATTTAATGATTTCATTCATGACCTTAGAAAGAACGATATAATATTAGCACCTAAGAAAATAAATTAATTTTATCATTTGTTCACGTCTAGATATATTTACAAAAAGAAGCTATCGGTTCAAATGTTAAATTAACCCGAATGAATATTTATTCATTACTGTAAACGCTTACTAAAGGTCACTTAACTAACACTTCGTATTTATTTCTTTTCTAGGTCACAGTGTTACATATATGATAATACCATTTGATTATATAGCTAGCCGATTGAGAATAAATATTATCTTGTCAAAATAGAATTATTAGTTTTTATTGATTAAGATATTAACACAAATGTTTGCTGATTGAACAGAATGTTCTTTCTTTCCAGTTCATTTTCTCTCCAAACAGCTACGAGTTTCACACAATAACTTAAGCATTCAAATATTTAATTGCAAAGACTTGTACATCTTTTTATTAAAAAAACTCCATTCTTCAATAATTTGGCTATGGGCGAGGGGGGACACCTCCTAGCCCCTGGCTTCACCACTACGTGTTTACTCTCGCGTTTCGCACAGGTAACAATCATGATTTCAATAAAACATGATATATTCTATCATAACTCCTCGTCAATTCTATACAAAATCCTGCATAGAACGTACCAAGTTATAAACAAAATCAATGCTCGATCCTAATAGCAGTTTTCACAATGAAGAGTTTAATTTATATGAGATGAGAATCTTAACAAGACTACCGTATCGAACCCTAAATGAATGCGTGTAGAGAAATGTCAATTAGGATCCTGGCCGAAATTCTTTTCTGCAGAAGAATTTCATAATTCTGCTCTTCTCGAACTAAGATAGTAAATTAATCTTTCCATCAAGTGATAGTAGTCCTTACTAAGGACTCCTTAGTGATCTCAAATGATTGAAACAATAAGTTCAAACGAAACAAAAGACAAAGAATTAAATATTTGAACCTTTCATGTAAGCATTTAAATAATTCAACTTAATAGATACTTCAATAATTATTTAAATTAATATTAATTCGCTCTATCTGTTGTATACCAAATGGTAGTTTTTGTACATGTAGTTTGTATTGGTCTAGAATATGCTTTGATAAAATTCTCAAGTCGATTAGCTGAATTCAAAATTGTAATCTTATTACTATTTAAAAGAGAAAAAATCTTATATGGTTTCATTTTCATTATACGTGTGCCACTGTCAATATTGTAATAAAAAGATTATATAACACTTGAAGAATATATATTCAAAATATCAGTTCACGAATTCTAAATTTAGCATTCATTTCAAATCAAATAAAAAAGGTTAACCATTCGCTCTTCATAGTTCGTTCTAAGTTGGGCTATAGAACTTGTTTGACAATGTTTCCCGTGTAAATTAGTTGATAGTGAATGATGTGAATAGCTGGTAGCAAATGGAAAAAGCAAAGTTTTTATTAATTTTATAAAATACTATACGTGATATATTTCTCTGTCTTATTTGTCAAATACTTAGATATACAACTACTTCAAATTAAACAACTTCATTATGCACTTTTAAAACAAAATAAAATCATTTGGAAATTACATTGTAGTGGGAGATCTATTGTATTCGCAATCCAGCTAGTGGCTCGATGTTTCCGTTTCAGTGATACAATGGAAAGATAAGTATTATTTTTAAGGATCTTTATTTTGTATTTATTTTCTGATACATCTCATCATGTTTTTATTAAGAGTCTTAAACTTCAATCCGATAAGATTATAGAATATTAAATTATATTTTGCGATGATACTACATCTCACTATGCTCTTTAGTTTGGTATTCGTATCTGTGTAGTATAGATTCTAAATTTTCTCACTGACGTGACCTATCTCTATGTCTGATTTGTTCATCACAATTATCAATCAATTAAAACGAATATCAGTCGAGTTCTCGAACCTGAGATCTAATATGACTCCACATGAATGTTTTCAACAATTTCATGTACTTGAAATTTTCTGTTCTATAATATTTAGGAGGTATTGTATGAATTAGTTTGTGTTCGATTGTGTATTTTATCAAAGAACAACTATTACTCTCATTCTATACATAACGATCCCATTAACTAATTTCGTCACCTATATGTGACATTCCATGAAATATTTAAAATTCTTATCGTGCAAAATGACTTGTGTATAAATTCATTTTTAATATTTGTCGTATTCAATCGATGTTCTCTGTTAAACGCTGTCTCCTAAACGAACTGCATAGATTTACTAATACAAAAGCGATTTTATTTGAAATCAAAAAATAAAAGGATAATCTTTATTTTGAATTAGTTTTTGCTGCTTTTTTTGTCGCATGAATAGGTGCGATTTTGTTTCATTGACAAAATGATCACTATCAATATATTGATGACATGGACATTGACAGCATTCACACGAAGATGAATGATTAGAAAATTTTGGTGTGGATTCTAGTCGATAATCAGTTTTATCGTCTAATAAAGTAATCAATGATATACCAGAATCTTTTGAATCCAATGAAGAACATGAAAAATAACCACGTAGATCAAACTAAATGATTTTAATAAAGATTTCCGATCGAGAGACATACATGAAGTAAACCTACATAATCATCATTTCTTGACATTTGATGAGTCAGTGTCGAATGGAGTGTACAATTATTTGGTTTATTTATACCATTGTCGGGCATGATTTCTGAACCCAAACTATCAATATCAAATCCGGTTATAAGATACTCACTTGTTTTTGAAAATGATAATCTGAATGTAATTCGAATAGCACGAGTAATTTTCTAACAGTTAGAATAGAAAAGAAATACAGTTAAACAAAAAGATGTTAGACTTACTTTTAGAAATTTTTTTGACATGTTCAATATTTTATGTGGTAAAGATTATGTTAGAGAGTAGGACGTGTAAACTATTGCAGAAATGAACAATGATTCATATAAGAGACAGTACTGTCCCTTAAATATATTTTTCTTCTCTTATTAGATATGCGTATTACAATATATATATAATTAAATATAGATAATCTTCTTATATATTCTTCAATCATTTATTAATTAATGAATATCTTTCCCTTATTCGAAGTAGAATCAAAACAAAGTTGTTGTGGTGTTATTCTCATCTATCATCCATATGCTTTTTTCTTTTTAAACTCATTTCACTTTGAATAGATGAAAAAAAAATACTTGAGGGTGTTAGCGGGGATTTAAATGCCATGCGCTTATACCCATATCCACACCCTTCAAAGTTTTGTCCAGAAACAACAATTTGTTGAGATATATTTTAGAAACAATAAACCCAATAATCAACAATAAATCTGAAAGTTGAAAGAAAGTTAAGGTGCGCGTAATTCAAAATTACAGCACTTCATATTTTTTGCTTAAACGTACACCAATAGGTTCAGTTTTTCAAGATGATCACGAATATCTACTCACTTTTCGATTCGACAAAATCTTCATGAAGAAAACTGCAAAAAAAACTGAGAGGGTGTAAAATCAGTAAACAAAATTCTTTTTGGGAAACAACGTTTATTTTTCTCCTGTTCCACTTTTAGTTCTCACCAATTTGATTTTCTAATTCCTCGTAGAAAAATGAGTCTAGAACTGTTATTTAGAGCTTTATCGGATATTACATGTTCAATCTGAAAAAGCGAGCTTTCAATATGACTCTGCTTTGTACCAGTTCATCTTGCAAATCTATCTCGTTTTTTTTACTGAGAGATAGAGCTTTCATTCATACATCATTCGAAGCTCCATTCGACGAACTACAAGAATATGGCTCTATTTTTTTTAATATCATTTTCCTATGTTGAGAAAACGTGTCTATAATGGTAGCATGAGAAAGATCGGTCTAGGAATTTTTCAATAAAAAAAAAGTTCTCATTCAAAACTCGTAGAAATACAGTTGAATAGTTAAAAAAATGATTTAGAATTCCATGGAAATGGTTTCAGTGCTTCTGGAGTGTAGTGAGTCGACTTGTGAAACTTCACCGAGAAAAATTGCGAAGGAAAACTACGAATTTTCAGACTTTCATTTTACAATATGTGAAATGAATTGTTGCCTGGCGGCATCAGGAGTGCATGCTCACGAGTGGGTGATCTGTGCATCAATCGACGGCGTTTTACGTAACATAGATGAGTTAATATAATCTACATATAATACACTTGAAGCTACATACACGAAGTTGGAATTGAACCGAATGACATACGTCCTCTGAATGCCAAGGAGAATGAATCCTAGTCTAGGATCCGATGAGTTCCGAACGGTTCCTATTGGAATCCGATGGAGCTCTTCGGAAGGCGCAAGGAAACTATCAGATTATCGTCGGATTTCTGGTTCCGGAATCGATATTGGATCCTAGTATCGGAAACTGATAAAATTCGACATCAACCGTCAATCGGAACCGGAATGCTTCGGATTTCATTGGTTCTGACAATCGGATATCATTGGAAATACGACTGTCGGATCCGACATTGATTCCTCAACCAGGAATCCAACGGGATTTCGTCGGATGGTAGGACCTCATAGAATCCGATCGGATTCGGTATCGGATTGATTCACCTGGGTGAATGAAGCATTTACCAGAGGTTACTAGTCATCGTCGTGGGTTTGAATATTTTTATTTCACCGTATAGACTATTTGATATAATAGAAGCTTCGTTTTATACAGATTTGAGCAAAAATACAAATACTATACATCGAAATCTTCAAAAAGCTTCTGCTTATGTTAGACTCTAATGAAGTTTGTTTTAAATTCATAATGCTGAATATTATGTTAAGAGATCAAGATGATACAGATAATTTCTTTTTAATCAGATTAATCAAAAAATAATCAACAAGAACAGTCTTACAAAAGCGTACAAAAATAACACAAATAAATGGTTAGAAAACACCAGAAAATAAACATCTAGATTAAATTTCAAAACAAGAAAACTCAGTGATGAAAATTTGGGTTTCATATCAGAGTACAAAAAGTAATATTTACAGTTCCGTAATGAGTTATTAGATAAAATATTTGATTGTAGAATAAATCGTTACAAAATTCATTGAGGAACAATTTTCAATGATCGAATTGATCCTACTGTTAATTCCTACTTGAGAATCAATGAAAGAAAAACATTTAGTTGATATAGAATTAATTGTTATTTTACTTACATTAGTATATTTATTCAATAGACGTACTGATATCGGTTGATTGAATTGAATCGAACTAGATGTTGAAACTGCTGTTGCCTAAACAAAAGTAAAAACAATATTGTCGTTCATTTAATGTTATGTTTTCAGTGATTGTTTCATTCCTCTACATGAGACTTTACCTCATACGAAAAACATGCATGAAATGAAAATCTGATTTCAAATACTTTACATATTGGTATTATCTCTTTATAATGAACCAAAAATTTATTTCTATCTTTGTGAATTACAAATAGGTTTATTGAATAAAACTGAAATGAAGTGTGTCTGTAATCTGCGATTTTTTTTTCATGTATAGCTAAAGTTGGTTATATGTCTTTGGGATGGGATGCAATGGATCAAATGCGTAAGTAGTTAAAATTAGTGAAAGTATTTGTAGCTTACACTGTATAGCAAACTTAGCACAAAGATATTTTTATTTTAGGAATAGTTGATATTTGATAATGTGTCAATTCAGTTAAATAATCTCATTCGAGCAGATAAATATAAAAATTTTCTGTTTAGCCAGAAAGTTTGCTTACAAAATTCAAAATAAATTAAAGAATAAACTTTTATTATTTCATGACGTTGAAATAGATATTTAAAAGAAAATAGCGATTCCTATATTACGAACAATTTATTCATTCAGTATTGCTAGAAGTTTACTGAGACGCTAGATTTTTCTCAAATCACTAATATATAAATTTCAAACAGTTATTGTTTTTAAACTGTTGTTGTATATAAAATACAATATCTTTGACAAATTAATCTAGACAATTAAGAACATGCCGCTAGATTGATGAATATGACAAATATAGGGAAGTTACCAATTACTCTTCCCTTGTATCTTTTGTAGTTTTTCGATGGACGAAATACTTCTTTCATTTATCTTTTTTCTAATGACTTGAAATTTCAAACCTGGTGAGAAATTGAGATTTTTGGTGTACATAGCAAACTCACGTTGTTCTCGTCGATGCTATTGGTATTTGTAGCAAGCTAAAAACATCTGAAAAAGAATTTACATATAAATTACTATTCGTAAATCATGTTTCCTGTGCTTGTTTGAGAAATACAACAGATGTTCGACTAGTATCAAATAATTCATTGATTACGTCATTCATGTGACAAGCTGCTTTTGTATATGGACATGAGGGAAAAGCCAAGCTTTATCAAGCTGAATGATTGATACCGAATTATATTCGTCAATGAGTAATATAGTCGATGGTTTGTATAAGTGTTTTTTCTGCTTATAATCGGTTAATTCTACATGAAGATTCATAACTGAATTAAATGTTGTACGTGATAAATGATAGACACTGATGATGTACTTGATGAGTTATAGGTAATATAATATTTTCTGTTCTTTCGTTGCAGAGAGAACAATTAAGATTGAGAGATCCTTCCCGTATTAACGGCGTAGCATATATATATGAGGCCTTTTCGTCTGTGATTGATAAATGTATATAGATTTGTTGGTTGATGATAACGAGTTTGATGAGCAATAAAATTTTTGACATTGATAAGATATTGTTAAATTTGATGTCAAAATCTGACGAAGATTATTAAATTTTTCATTATTTTCAATAATTTGCACAGCATGGTGTAAGGTTTTGCAGAATCCATAATTATTTTCGTCAAAATCAATAATAATTGAACAGCACTTGGCGATTGCATATCAAAAGTGTGTGTTCGAGGTTCGAATACGTTCAAGTATAATTAATCTACNGTTTTGCTAGTTTCTCATCATTATCAATTAATGTATTCATGCAACTAATTTTCCACCTTTGTTTGATTTTTGTTGCCAAAATCAATTTATTATTAACGTCAGAAACCGCCGATAAGAAAGCTACTATGTCATAGACACTTGACGATGCACAGCCTATATACGAATCATCCAAAAGTGGGTAAAAACATACAGCAGGCGGAGGTTTAGATGACAAAGTTGTTGAATTTTTAATATCATTAACTTTTAAAATTATAACTGGTGGACCTAAAACATTAATTTTTATATAAATTAGAAGATTCCGACTTACTAAATCTTTCATGCAGAATATATATTATGAGATGCCCTTGAGTCTGACAAATGAAATGGAAAAGATATAGTAGAGGACCCACCTCTCTCTAA